>JASAND010022048.1:0-16650 GCA_030248195.1 Trissonchulus latispiculum
ACTTAATAACTCTGATTAGATAGCACAAGAGTCTTGTGACAAGACCACTTCATTTTTAAATTTAAGTAGTGNTANNGNTGCNTAATGCTNAATTGANANTATTGAAGCCTTACCGTCGACCTATGCTATTTCAAAATTATAGAGTGCGCTGTTGTATAATCAAATGTCAGTTTTAGCTTAAATTTAATCTTTTTAATTGTTTAAATCGAGACTGGACTTTAAATATGGACTACGTAAGTTTATTGCTCTTTGTTTAGTAATTAATCCAGTGCGTACATCAACAGAATTACTAAAAAATTATGGATGGAACAAATAGCAATGGTTTTTTAAAAATCTTTTGAAGAAACGTCATTTAAAATTTAAAAATCCTGATGAAGCTAGCCGAAAGGAAGACATTTCGTTTAATTCAAGTTGGAGAAATTGTGCATTTCGACTTTCTTTGAAACTTGTGAAAAATACTTTTGGCTTATATATATGCTTAATGGATGAAAATTTGTATATATATTATGTAGGGGCGCGATAGCGCCCCTACATAATATGGGTGTAAAGGCGTCTGCGCGGCCCCTGGAGACCGTGTGGGCCTGGTGCCAGCTAATTAGAGGTCCGGGAGGGGTAAAAAGGTTACCATCGTAAAGTACTCGAGTAGTACTACAAGTATCACCATACTTTTTTGGTTAAAATTCGAACTTCGAAATTTTGCACTAGGCGATAGTTACCGTGCGGTTGTTTTTTTTCTCGGTTAATAACGCTTATTGGAAGTGCATTTTCTAGCGAAGTGTTGGAACGATGTGGGCATTTTGGTCCAATGCTACTATGATATGTTGGTAGACAGTATCCCCCATGCTACCAAACGAAGGTCATTTTGGCACTCGGCCAACTTTGGCTCTGTGCCAAGACCCCAAAGTCGGACTTTCGCTATTTTGGCACTTCGGTTGAAATCAACTTTTTTTCACAGGCTAGCAGCTAGATCGGTTTGGTTTATTTTATTTGAATATTTGGGACTATGCGCTCAAAGTAACGAGGGGGATTTTTTAATTTCGCTCTGTAGCTTTCAGGAGATGGGCCCAAACTTTGCATTTTTTCACCTGTTTTCACGAAAAGTTTCTAAGTCCCACTTTTACTAGAAATGGCCTAAAAGTCACTAAAAATTGCGTTTTTCGGCCTTGGGGTGGTACCCATTTACAGTAAATCGGGGTCGCGGAAAACGATGAGCATACTGCCGAGGTCGGTGGATGTGACCCCTGACCCACAGCGCCCACCCACAGTGGGTCCGGTGTGGGTCAAAAATGAAAGTCTTCAAAAGCTGTCAAGTTGGGTATCAAATGAAAGCCCCTGGCGAGGCGATCAACTTTTGTCATTATGCCACCCTCAAAAAGTGGCCCCACCGACCCGTGGGTGGGTGCCCCACCCACAGTGGGTCCGGTGTGGGTCAAAAATGAAAGTCTTCAAAAGTGGTCAAGTTGGGTATCAAATGAAAGCCCTTGGCGAGGCGATCAACTTTTGTCATTATATCATCCACGAAAAGTGGCCCACCGACCTGTGGGTGGGTGCCCCACCCACAGTGGGTCCGGCGTGGGTCAAAAATGAAAGTCTTCAAAAGTGGTCAAATTGGGTATCAAATGAAAGCCCTTGGCGAGGCGACTTTTGAGGCGACCCATGGCTGACCAGATCTAGTTCAACTGGTTCAAAGTTGAAGCTGTTCCTGGTTCAAGCTGCTGGAGATAGCTGGAAGGCAAAAATTTTGCATACAAATTGCCTACGGCATTTTTCAAGCTCCTTATATAAGTAAGCACACTACTGGAAAGGGAACCTTTAAAACGACAGAAGGACAAGTAATTAAAATGCTCCTCCGGAGCATGAAAAAGTAATATGGGTGGTGGTGAGGTTGTAAAATCAAGAGAGGACTAGTCTTAAAAATGCTTAATATGGGGCTAGGTTCAAAAAAAGAAGAGGACTAGGTTGTGGGCGAATTAATATGGGCACAGCTTCGCCGAGCAACCCATATTCGCGGGCTTTCACGCTTCGCCATGGCGATTGGCATATATACAAAGCGATTAATGTCAGTCAATAACAACAATTCCAGCAGTTCAACAATCGCTGCAAGTTGCTTAATAAAAAGCTAGATTAGCTAGGTATACGTAAACTATATAGTAATTTGGTGGTGCTGGACTACGGCAAGCAACGAGAAAAAACCAAGGCTATGATTGGAAAGCTAGCGGTTCAATGGAAATAGAAGATCGCCGGAGAGACCTGAAATTATTGTTGAAATATAGACTTTTCTTATAAATGGGTAAAATGCACAGTTTATAAATACAGTCCAGGCTAGAAGTTAAGGCATACTGGCCGAGACTTGCTCGCGACCTGCTCGCGTTTCTGCTATTTTGCTGTCTATTTTTTGGTATCAGTTTTTAAGCGATAGTATTGTGCTAAAGCAGAGAGCTACGGCTGTATTGTGTGGATTAAAGATTTTGATATAGGCTTCAGCAAAAACCTTTGACTTAACTTTTTCTATAGCAGATAGCTAGTTGACTACACATGCGTATGCATATTCGGAATTGCTTAGCGCAAAAGATGAAACAAACTGTAGCAACAAAAATTTTCAAAAACAGCTGCGACCAGACTGCGAGCAAACTGCGAGCGCGTAGGTACGTAATTTCTAGCCGGGACTGTATTAAGAGTTTGTTGAAAGAAATGTTTGCTTCCATTAAAACTCGTTAGTCAGCGTTGTATATATTATTTACGCACCGTAACTAAATCTGAACACTAGTATACGTTTGTGTATGTGTATAACTTTTTCAGTCCGCGAATATGGGTTGCTCGGCGAAGCTGTGCCCATATTAATTCGCCCACAACCTAGTCCTCTTCTTTTTTTGAACCTAGCCCCATATTAAGCATTTTTAAGACTAGTCCTCTCTTGATTTTACAACCTCACCACCACCCATATTACTTTTTCATGCTCCGGAGGAGCATTTTAATTACTTGTTTCAACCATTGGCATTTTAATCAGAAAACTCCAATAACAAAGTAATTATACTGAGATGTAATAACAAGCTAAGGAATTAAAAGCCGATGTTCTAAACAAGTCCAATTTTGTATAGCTGATGTTATCTAAGTTTATAACCAGATTAGATTTTACAATACGGAATTTGTACAAGAACAGTACTTTTCAGAAAAATTTTAATTTTGTCTGAAGTACACAGAGAATAAAAGTAAACTAAAATGGTAATAAATATCTTTTGTTTTCTGAAAATGTAAATGCCATCATCATTTTTTATTTTGGGTTTTGAAAATGCTGCAACTTTTCCTAGCGCTCTAGTAAAGTTAAATGAACTTTTTGATTATGACTAGAAATTATCAGACAAGCCAGATACAGTTTCTGGTGCTCGCAAAAATTTCGTATAATCAGTTTCTATCTATACTTATTTAGCTTAATTGAAAATTCAGCTAAACTACGTATTACTTATTTAGCTTAATTGAAAATTCAGCTTAACTACTTAAGAAATTAAATTTTATTTGCCAGTAAATCTTTAAAAGTCAACTTGCATTCGATTAAATTATTTATCGAAATTCTTATATAGAATGCAAAAATATAGATGCTGCTTATTCATTGAAAATGTGCTCGAATAATATAACTATAGCATATTCATACCGTGTACAATTCATTTTAAATTTTAAATTTTAATTTTAAAGCTATAATGTAGTAACGTTTAACTATGCTATAAGACAAAAATCTCTTAATAATTTGCAAATTTCATGTTCCTGCAGTGAAATAACTATATAAAATATAATTCAAACGTTATTACAATGTTCTAGTAACCACAAAAAAGCGAAAAATTGTGCAAAAATTGTCCAAAACGTCAGAAAAAATTTTCGATTTTTGTAGTGTTAAAGAGCTGGTTCCGGTTCCGGTTCCGGTTCCGGTTCCGGTTTTTTAAAGCCAGTTCCGGTTCCGGTTCCGGTTCCGGTTTTTTGTAGTTCCGGTCGATCCCTAATATATATATATATGCGTCGTAGACACACACACACACACACACACACACACACACACACACACACATATATATATATATATATATTTATAATTTGCGGGTGGGGTCTGAAGGACATAACTCAATACGCCCCTAACCGTTTGCCTAAAAATGGCTGAGAAAGTCAAATTGACAGTAAGATTTGCAGTCTGCTGCTTAGGCTATTGTGTATATATGTCTGCTTATTTTGAGGTTCTTAAGTTCTTTCTTATTATTGCGTGAAATATTTATACACGTTTTTAACTGTGTTACGTATACATATATATCCCTAGTGACTTTGTGCCGCGATGGCCGAGTGGTAAGGCGTTCGACTAAAGATCTTACGGTCCAGGTTCGAACCCCCGCTGCCACAAGACTTTCGCAAATCCCCTTGAGCAAGGGACTAAGCACATATCGGTTCGCCGTGGGCTCCAGCCAACCCAGCTGTCTATCCTTAACTGGTCGGTAAATGGGTACCACTGCGGTGGGAAGGTAACAGGAGTCTGTGTTCTGGCATGATGCCTGATGAAGGGCTGGCCCCCCTTCCACAGATGTAGTCAACATTAGAGTTGTCGCTCCTGGCTACGGGCTGTGAATCCGGAGATAAGCACCGGCACCCTATAACCTTCTGTAGGTTGGAGTTCTCTCCAGGGGTCACTTTACCCTTTTTTTACCTAGTGACTTTCTTGCTCAATATTGACCATTTCGGACTTAGACATAAATGATATGTTGCCCATCAAGTTTAGGAATTTAAATTTTAAAACCACTGTCTAGTGTTAAAATTCCTTCATGGTTTGATGTTTTTGGCATCATAGATGACCGAAACTGCGCTGGTTGACATACAAATGAAAGGGTCCATTAAAGTAAAGGAGGGCAGGGTATTTTTTACTGGACGGGATTTTTCTGGTACCCAAATTTTTGCCAAAATAGGCATATTTTCAAACATTTTCCGGTTTCATAAAAATAACCATGTTTAGCCTAAATCCAGGCAGTTTTGAGGAGTTTTTGCATTTCTACGTGCTAAATATGCCAAAAGTACCAATTTTTGGAAAAATATCCCCCACCACCCGAAAGTTTTTCCCCCTGTCGGCACGGGCCCCCAGGGAAGCTCCTCATCAAAAAAATTTAAAAACAATACCCTGGAGGGTCCCTCTCAAAGCTCAAAATACTGATTCATACTTTACTAATAGTTTGGAACACTATTATATATATAGGTATCTTTTCTTTTGTTTGCAGATTTTGTCAGCCCAGATTAATTGCTGTGAGTGTTCCTTCAGTTTGCGTCGACTGCTGGAGGAGTTGATGCGACTGCTGACGCGTCAATGTCCCCAGATTGATGAAGCTGACACTGGCGGGACGTCTGAGCCTGTTAGGATCTCCCCCGTTGACAGTGTCAATGGATTTGTGCACTGGTTCAATTCAACCGTGGTTACTAGTCTGACCACGACAACGTATCGAAAGATCGTTTTGGTACGTATATAAAAGTGCGCGTAGGAGAGTGCGCGCATATGTAGGTATTTCTTCATACCCGGGCATAGTGTTTCGTTCAGGAGAAGTGGAATTTTGGTGCGTCTTCGAAAAAATCCAGGAAAAATTTAATTATCCTGTGGATAAGAATTGGTCATCTTTTGTGCGTGAGTTTTCAGTCCAGCCCTTAATCCGGCGCGCTCATAATAAAATCGGGGGTGGCCGCTCCCCGTCCTCCCTCCTCCATTGCCCAGGTGCAGGGGTTTCAAGATTTTGAAAAGGAGGAGGTTTTGATAAAAATCACTGACAAGGAGGGGGTTTTGACAAAAATTAGCACTGTTTGTAACTGCGTACTGTTAAAATACAACCCAAAAGGAGGGTGTTTCAACCCCCAAAACCCCTTCCCTGGATACGCCCATGCCCAGGTGCATGTTCGGTGTTGTAGGAGTTCTACGTGTTTATGTTTTGGGGTGACTTAAGATTCTGTAAAGGAGATGTATTGCTGCAGCGGTGGAGACTAGTATGACAAGTAGCGTGTCAAAATCGAGAGGCATGGGATGATTCGTTCGGATTTGGTCAGGGCGGATCCAGGGGGGGGGGGCGGGAGGGGATTCGCGATTCGAAGCTAGAGAAATTAAGGAGAAAAACAAAAAACGCGAATTTTGTTGTCGTTTATGAAGAAAAATCCTGAAATGCTTCGGATTTTTTAGAGAAACCTACTATTTTTGCCTTTTGCAAAAATCTTTCTTCTACAGCCCCCCCCCCAGATCCCCCGGTGCAACCAATTTTATCGCCACCCCCGTCACCAGATCCTGGATCCGCCAGTCCGAAAGTTCGAAAATCTGCAAAAAGTCAGTGCGTAGTCTCGGCTAGAAGGTTAGATCCGGAAAAGAAGGGGCGAAATTGTGTGGACGACATCCAGCAAAGGTGGTGACACCAATCTATTTCTAGCGAGATTCCAGAACAGAGGGAGGGGGGGAGGGGGCGGTCGAAGTTGGAGAAAAATTGTGACAAAAATGGTTTATGTTACTGATCAGTCTCGATTTCTTTTTATTTGTGATTTCATGACTGCTTTTTTAGGTCTTTGATCATGCTGATAAATTGCGTTCCCTGTCCAGTGACGTGATTCCAGCTCTATTGAAACTCCCAAAAATAGTAAGTATATACCTAAAGTTGTGTGGGAATTTTGTGCCTAAAAATCTTTACACCCGAAAACCTTTTACAAAAGTTAGAAACATCACTCTAAAATGGTCTCGTCTGTTTTTAAGTGTGTTTATTATTGGAGTAAATCTATGTACCGTTCTTTTTTTGCAATTCTTCTGAGTAAAAGTCTTTCTTCAGAACTAGACATTCGTATATGTAGTGTTCTCGTATTGGTTTCTTTGAAAAATCTGACAATCCTAAACGTCGAAAATCGCTAGGTAGCAGGACAGCTTATGAATATTTTTAATTAAGTTACTTCACATTAGTGTGCTTTGATTTGTTAGTTTTTTGCATTTTTGATTGTTTGTGTTTTTCAGTGCGCATTTCCCGTTATGATTGTATTCGTTTCTCGACTTCCGATTTCCAAATTCTATTCCGGTTCCGGAGCCAGCCCCAGCCTCTCCATTGTCTTTCCTTCCTATACCAAAGGTATAGTTTAATATTAAGGGGAAGGAGATACTGTTAATGCAGCAGGGAGAAAAGGTAAAGGTTTACCCCTGGAGATATCTCCGTCCTGCCACAGGGACATGGGGTGCCGGTGCTCATCCCCCGAATTCTCAACCGTAGAGCCAGGAGTGTCACCTCAAACGATGACTACATCCGTGGAAGCGGGGGGGGCCGGCCCTTCTGCACAGACTCCTGTTACCTTTCCATCGTAGTGGTACCCATTTATCGACCAGTTAAGGATGGAGAGCTGGGTTGGCTAGAGCCGAGAAAGCTTTGTGGTCTCTCCTGGGGTTTTTACTGGGGGACCTCCCTACTTTTTGGGTTCCCCCGCCCCACTCACCCTAAGGTGCCCAGAAAATGCCAAGTTTTTAAAAGTTTTGGTCAAAATGCCGGAAAGTTTTGGTCGAAAATCGTGTTTTTTGGTGCTAAAACTTAATTTTTGACCACATTTAAGCTTAATTATAGAAGTATATGTGGAAGACAGTATATGGGCGTCCCCCCCACTTATTTTTACCTAGAAAAACCCCAGCTCTCTGGGGTTCGAACCACGGATCGTAAAATTTTGTTGTTGTCTGAGCTTCAGAATTTTGTATACATTACATTAAGTGAGATTACAAGAAATCCTGCGCACTTGTGTACCAGATGGAAGAAGCCAAAATGTGGATACAAAAGTTCAGCAAAAGCTGTTTGTTGAAGTTTCGAATAATTGTAGCTGATTAATGAGGGGCAGCTTTCTATAAATGCATGTCGAGGGCTTTTTAAATTGTCAGCCGGGTCTGTGAGTGTGCATTAGTTTGTGCTTGCTTTTCTCTCCCAAAAAATACATATGGCGCAGTCCTCTACTCCTCTGTACTTTTTGGTTATTCTTTCCAATGGTGTTATGTTTATGGTTGTAAAGCCAGCACGACTATCTTTTTTGTTTTGCATTTTCTTCAATCCGATCACCCCCCTTTTGCTGATTTTGCTTCATTTTGTTTATTTTGCTTATTTATGTTTATTTAGAGGAACTGCTAGAACTATTGTCCAGTTGTCCGCCTTCTACGGTCTGTTCTGTCGATTCTGACTGCTATGGCGGTTTCTGTAAATTGTTGTTGGACGTGGCTTGGAAATCCTGTCGGGACCTGAGGCAGCTAAAACAGTTGGTATGGTCGTTTTGAAGCTGTTCTGTTCTGCTTTTAGGGGGAAAGTAAATAAGCTGGTTATAGTAATGACTACTCGAAATTTATTCAACTTAGAGTTAACTTTCTAAAATCGATTCATTTGTATTCTTTGGTATTCGTTTCTTGTAGTTCTCAGGGTATTTTTAAGAGGGGGGGGGAGGGGAGGGTCCCCCCATCATACCTTTCCCCTCAAGATTTTTTGGGTGCCCAAATTTTCGCCAAGCTAGCCAAATTTTCGAGCATTTTCCTGCTTCGCTGGAGATTTTTTCGTAGAAATGGCTATTTTTAGCCTAAATCCAAGCATTTTCAACATGCAAAAATCCAAAAAATACCATGTTAGGCTCATTTTGGAAAAATCTCCCTCCGCCCTGGCCCGGGGGCCCCTGGAAACCCCCACCACACCTCCCCTCCCCCCCCCCGAAAAAGGCCCTCCCTTAAAAGTACCCTGGTTTCTACACCCGTAAAATGAGTTTGCAAAGTTATGTTGTATTGTTGTCCTTCTGTGTAGTGTAGTTTATTAAATGTTAACAACTGTTATGTAGGTGTAAATGTGTTTTATTTGTACCTAGGCTGTAACGCTGTTCCCGCATTATATTGAGCCTGTTCTGAATGCAGAAGGTTGGTAACTTTATGACCTTTAGCATTACAAAGCTATGTCAGTGTTTTGTGCGTCATACAAATCGACAAAATATCTGCATCAAATCAAGTGCTGTAGAAACAAACAGCTGCTTTAATTCAGTGATGAAAATAAAGAACGGAAGTAAATTGAATCGTTGCATGCACTGATGAATATTAAATGCTGTATGAGTCACTAGCGTAGATACGGGGGGCGGCCTCCTCGAAATAGATTTGCCCCCCGGAGACAATTGGGCAAAAGAAAAGTTTTATTAGAAATTAATTAATTTAATTTTATTAGCAACAGGAATAAACTGTACAGCAATGTTTCAAATTAGCTCGAAATTAATGCATTTTCCACAGCTTTAAAAAAATTTTCGCGCCTTCGGTTCTAATTTTAACTATATATTTTATTTTTCACTAAGCATACTAACAAATGTTTGTATAGTATCTCTGTAATTTGGTTGTTATCTGCGTTATTCCTAGCATCCTCAGCTTGGTATGATTGGTTGATATGATCAGAATACCCAGTTCTGAATGGAGCATCTTAAAGTTTGAGTTTTCGGACAAGACAGTAAAAGAAAATTTTGTTCGAGAATTGATAAATGTATGTTATTATGTTCATTGTAAAGAGTCAAATGTTCCATCCAGTAGCGGTTTAATGGAAAAATTTAAAAATTGTCTCAGCTTCTGGGGGGCTCTGCCCCCCCTCCTCGATTTGTGCTTTGAATGTCGCTTTCAGTTGTAATAGTTTTAAAACATGAACCATGGGAAAATTTTAAAATAGGACAACTTGCAGTATAATACGTAGCGTGCATATTATGTATAATTGTTACGCAAAAATATGGAAATGTCACCCCCTCCAAAGCCCTCAGTCAAAACCGCCCCCCCCCCCTGAAAATTTTTTGTACCTACGCTACTGGTATAAGTGATCACAATTTTCAACACACATTTTTGTGTTATACTTTAATTGTGCAGGGACTGACCATTCCCTGCCGGAAACACACCTCATGCCCAACCAAACCTGTTTGTTATGCCAAAAGATGCAAAATTTTCCAAGGTTTTTCTGGGCTCAGGTCTTGAGCCATTTTCTTCTATACACCCCCTTCTGTCTCCGCTATCTCTACAACCCACGTTTATGACAAACAGTTGTAGTTAGTTTTTACTCTTTCATCTTAATTTTATTTTTGCAGCAAATCCAGGCGATGTTCGACGACTGTGGAAGTCAGTGGAACCCCATCTGAAGCCAGCACTACATGCTGTCTATCTGAGAGAATTTCTTGGGTTTGTATGTTTCGTTTCTTTGAATACATTTTCGGTGGGAAATGAAACCGAATGAACCTTATTCACTGAAATAATATGGCGTTGTCAGTATTTTCTTATTTGACTGCTACTAGGGTTGTGACGTTAAAAAATTCTCGGGCGCCGGGCTCGGACTCGGGCCGGGCCAGCGCGGCCCGGCATGAGGAGCCCGAGCGGTTCGAGTACAGCCCGACAGCTGCGGAGAGGCCCAAATGTCGCTCGAATCACATCCAGTTTATTCGCACAGTTTTGTTACTATAATGTATCGGTAGACCCAAAAATGAGCCTTCATGGCTCAAAATTAGCTGTAATTTCAAGTGCAGTATCAGCTATTATTACAAGCTTTTCATTTCATAATTTTCAGAAAATGCTTTGAGCACTAGTTTGCAACCACTAACAGGAGCTATAAAGCTTATCTTGTAGACTGTAAGATTTTTGGTTGAATCGTCCAAAAAGGAATGAAAAATTAATCGTTGGGAAAACACTCATACAGCTTATAATTAGCAGCTTTACACACACGATTGACCACTGATCAAAATTGGGGAGTTTGCAAAGCTTTACTTGTTAGTTTCTTTGCACCTGACCAGGGTTTGTCTACCGCCGCGGGCAGAGTAAGTTCCTTTTGATTTTTACAAATGTTTGTTTGAAGACAATTTGTCGCTAACTTTACTAAACCATAACTTTTTGCAGATATAGAAAACCTGCATAACGGTTAGCATTTCGCAACAGTCTTGCTGGCATCTTGATAGTAGAATTATTTACCTACCAGATTCACTACATATATTTCTCTTCAGATATATCCCTTCTGATATATTAAGCACTGAGGAAGACAACAGTAATGTCGACAAAATGGCCACAACGAAAAGTCAATTTATATTTTTCAGCAAATTTGGCTACACTAATAGCCCGGAAAGCCCGAGAGGCCCGAACGGCCCGAGTGGCCCTAACGGCCCGAATGGCCCGAGCGGCCCGAGTCGGGCCGGGCTCAAAACAAAACCGGGCCGGGCCGTCTCCTTGAAAGCTCGGGCCGAGCCCGAAGCCCGGTTCACGGCCCTGGCACAACCCTAACTGTTATAGTTACATGCTTGCCTTGAATGCTATAGTGTGTGCAAACCTTTAACGTGTTTTTAGTTTTTATTAGTGGATACTTTCTATTGCTTGAAGACGGTCTGCCAAACTTGGCCGACGGCAGGCCGTTGCTGACCGGCCTATGGCAACATTTAATAATTCAATCTGACATTTTGTGACGTAGAAAGATTTCAAAGCATAGTCGGGCACAGTAAAATTAACATACAAAAATTGAAATTTCGGTGTTTTTTGGGCAGATCTTAATGTAATCTATATTTAACTTGTCATCTTGTCTATTTCTGGCCCAAATCGAGCTTAATACCCGCTTTAGAGTTTTCTGTATTCCTTTTTCTGTATTTAGACCTTTGGCTGCTGCTACCAATTCCACCACAGCGACTACAGCTCCAACTAAGTCTAACCTACCAGTCTGTGAGTTTTTACTTTTTTCTTTTTTAAGCCGGTGGCTTCATTTTTACTCCCTCGTCTCCCACAGTTTCTTATTTTTTTAGGCAATTTGGGTGGAGTGGGTAAGAACTATGGGTAAGGTATTTTTCTAAAATTTGAAATTTCTGAACTCCAGTCTCCGATTGATTATAAAACATTATATTTTCTATAGTTTTATTCCTGTTTCAGTATCTTCCTCAGATTCCTGCCAAATGGTTGATTTACCTCTCTATTCCAAATATCTTCTCCTGTCAGCCTTTCTGGCTTCGCATAATCCGCCGCGCACCGATCGGCGATATTTTGCCAAGGTAATGCATTTTGGCATTTCCTTCTTATGCTACGGCTAACCGACTACGTACTTATCTAAAGCTGAAAATGATGTATTTGATCTGTGCTGTAGAAAAGGTTTAAACCTTTACCTTTTTTACCTGGCTCTGGCTGGGAATGGGAGAATTTGACCCCCCAGACCCCTCGCATTAACCTATGATTCTATTTAATGTTTCTGTATTGATTGTAAATAACAGACTTTTTCTGATTGATAAATAATGACAGCTTTCTGCAAATAATACTGTTGCTTTTATAGTTTCATGGAAAGATTCGGAAGTCTGCCAAAATTTCCCAACGAAAGCAGTATTCGGTAGGCTTTATTTTAACACATTAATGAATCATAATTTAAAATGATTTTTGTCTCTTTGCAACGACACTGGCAGTTTTAAGAAGTGAAGCTGCTGCTGCTAAGAAAGTTTAAAGTTTGTAGTAACCATAAATCGTTGGTGGTGGTTTTGGACATTGTGAAAATAGTGCGAAAACACAAAAATCTCTAAATTGCCTGGCACATTATAAACTAATTTTTTGTTAAAGTCTAGAATGAAATACGTAAGTGTGTAATTGTTAATTTCAGACTGAAATTTTTGGTCCTAAAGCTTTCCCCCTAAACCGTCTGCTGGCAATATTTGAGGCTTTGATTGAACGGGAATTAAATCATCCGGTTGAGTATGAGCTCCTAACACAGGTGAGTCTTTTGTTTTTTTGGTTTTCAAACCCTTTTACAGTTTATCAGATTTGACATTTTGGTTTAACGGATTTTTCTATGCGACCTTTAAGCAAAGTTCGAGACATTTAGCCATTTCCTGAAAAGAATCGACATTAATCAATTTTGACTTGTACGACTGTTTTTAATAAATTTTCTGAAAAGGTCCTGTGTTGACATTTTGTTTTATGTTAATTTAGGTGACAACTCTGGTTCATCTTGGCTTTTTGGTGGAGGTTTCTGCAGCCGGCTCCCTGACTGCTCCCAAATACAAGTGCTATGTATCTCTTCAGTTTGTTCAGGCTGTAGCGGAGTAAGCCCTAAATTTGCTACTGAGTGCATTATTGATAAGATTGTGACAAGCTTTAAATTTATGCTTTCTTTCTGTAGTCTTCTGTCGGATATGATCTGCAGTAGTGTTTCCCAGAAGAAACGAGGGGGGACCTTTCGAGGAGAAAACTAGGGTGTTGCTATAAAGTACATATAGTCTGTATTCACTAAAATGTAGTAAAGATTATCCTGTTTTCTGCATAATAACGGCTGCAAGATAGCTGAAAAGTGGTGATATATCTGTAATAAAAGAATTGCACTTCATAGTTCATAGACAAAAGAAATCTGACGCAGTTGAAAATTAGTTTAAAATCCTAAAAGTGTTGTTTTGACCATCTTTTAAGTTGGATGGGGTCAAAGCAAAATTGTACAGGAATGGGGTTATGTGAGGGTCTATCCTCTCTTTCTCCCAGTAAATATGTAGATTATCGTTACTTTTTCTCTCTCGGAGATTTGACCACTTTGGGTTTTTTGTGATGAACTTGCGCCTATTTGCGGGGTATTACTGAGGCATTTTGCTGTCTACAAAAATCTTTCATGAGAGTAGTAATGGAAGGTTTAGGCATTTTAATGCTTGTTTTGTATTGCATTCCTTATACATGTGAAAGGTTCAAAATCAGGATTTAAAAGATGTGAAGACAAGTTTCCAAGGCGGGGATCGAACCACCGGGTTTCTGAACCAACCACCACCTTCCCCCTTCTTTGATCTTTAGTTGGACGCCCTGGCCCTACCATTCAGCTACCCCTGGACAGCGAGACTAGACTATAATGCTAATTTAAACCTTTGTTCATGTGAAGCATTGATATTTAACATATACAGGCAAATACATATTTATTATTTTGTCTGTGTTTGTTTAGAAACATTGGATTTGATCTGAAAGCGCATCTGCATGTGAACGATAGTTGACCTCAAAACAATTTAGATTTTGGTTGTTAACTGTTTACATCAACATTTCTGTCTATATATTATGTCGACTCGGTGTAATAAAATGAGTGTTTTTGCAGAGCAACTAGGTAGGAAATTAGTTTGAGCTGAACTTTGTAACAGTGGATTTCTTAATTTGTTTTGGATCATTTGGTTAAATGCGATTCATGCTGTAACTGACAAAAGGAAGGAACGAAAAACAAACAGTCCAGTAAAAAAGGAGAAATGGTAGAAGGGAAAAGCAGCGGAAGCTGAAAATCGGGGTGGCGAGTTAGAGGCTTTCTATTGAGACAGCAAATTTGGAAAGTTCATAAAAAAAGAACAGCTAGAGAACGTAGAAAATACTGTGATGAAGTTGCAGCAAATTATGCAACAGCTTTTTCATCCTGTACCCTTTACTGGTCTTTAATTTTAGCAAATAGATGTATAGTGTAATAATATATGTAAGTGTAGCGTAATTAGATAGAAGATAATAATGTCGAATAGGCTTTGACCGAAAGTTTTGAATAATTTGCGCAGTGTAATAAACTTCTGTAAACTTCTCAGTGTAACAATGGCAAAGCAAGTGCAAGAAAATCCTTATAGCCTATTCATTGTCCTTTCTGAGTAAGCTAATATAGGAAGGGCGAAAACTTTCTTCTTTTCTTTATTACCAGAGTTCCCTTTAGTTTATAATGTATCAATTATATACCGTTTCCAGATCAACCATAAAATTATCACAGATGCAGATGCAGCAGTATATATCTTTGAACCAAACTCATCTCAGAAGCTGCTGACAAAAACTATTTTGGGATGGCTGGTTACCATGATCTCAACATCAAAGCTGTTGACAATAAATTGCTATAACATGAAGTTTTCAGACCCGGTCGAAAGCTAAATAAACGCGATTGTATTACAAAATCCACCTAAAGAGAAGGATTGGATATAAGTAATCAATCACTACTACACAAAGTGATCTGTACAGGAATAAATAGTTCTACCTATGCTAGGGGTGGTTATGACTTATGGTTATGGTAAAATAGTTTAATTTGATAGAATGGGTCAAGCCATAGTGTTTTATCTTGAAGTTCGCCCAGATTTGTTGATTTGTTCTCAAAGTGCGATGTACTTTTGTAAGGGTTCAATTGTCATGACATAAACCACAAACTGTTTACGTGTTCTCGGATTATTCGGGTATGTAATATATAAGATAATGTATATAAGTTAAGCCGGGTATGTATTAATAGTATCCTATACACAATGAATTTCAAAAAGCTTAGTTTTGTTTTTGGAAACATGTTGTGCATCAGAAGAACTATGAGATTAAGCGAAATTTGAACTATAAAATTTGGGATTTGCGCCTGAGGACTTCTTCTATACAGTGAATAAATTGTAAAAAAAATTGTATTTAACATTGTTACGATTTTGGGGTCAGACATGTGATGTAAACGAATCGGTTCTTTTAACAGGTTTAACGTTTAACGAAACGGCATACGGTTTCAAATGTTTAGGTTTAAGATTTTTTTAAATTTCTGTAGGAGGGAAGTAAAATTTCGTGAGGAAATTATGAATGTAACATGCGCCTATGCTTTATCTGGGCTACACTTAACAACTTCCTGCGGCGGTCGATTTGTGCATAATTAGATACGACAACGGCAAATGCTGTCTGGATTGACTGACAACCTGATATGTTGTAGATAATTAACATGTCTAACAATTACTACAACGATAACCAAATTTACCTAAGCCTCAGGTGTTCTGCAGAGTAACTATAGATTCCTAAGCTTCCGACTAGCAGACTTCTAAATTTTGATGTAAAGGTTAAATCCCAGACAACTGTTTACATTACATTAGCACTTTCTTGCAGTTAAATAATGTTAAATATACAGTATATTATAAGCAAACAAGAAATTTGTTGTAAACTACCCGAATTTTTCCAAGATTGATTTTGGTTCACCAAATGTGTACGGTTGCATTCAAGAATAGAAGCTAAACCCAAGTGAACATCGCACCTAAATCATGTTAACATTAAGGTTTTGAAGTTGCCTGATATCCAATACAGGTTTTGTGCTTCCTGGAACTTCCTTGAACTGAAATGAACATGTATGAGCAAGAGTACATAATAGATGAGAGTGTGGCACCTGGTGACAGGCAGGCTTTCTGTTATGAGCTGCAGGTACATGCTCTGCGCGCTAACGGCTGACCGACCCCACAAACATGTACCTAGTAAAAAATGACACCCCACAAATGTGTACCCTGTTTGACATACACTCGCCGGAAACACAACTCCTGCGTGCGTATACATATAATTTGTGTCGTCTGTTTCAAGCTTTAGAACGCAAAGATTCGTTCTAATTCCTTTGAAGTGAACATACAAGTTTGTGGCGGGGGGGGCTCAGCCGTTTAGCGAGCAGAGCATGTACCTGCAGGAGAACCTGCCAGCTGTCACATTCTTATATATTATGTACCTATTCTTGGTATGAGTATATAATTACACTTTTGTAAGCATTGTATTGAGTATACAAGTAGTGAACCACAACCCGCAGCCTTAGATGTTCAATCGCACTTTGGAAACCTATTGAGTCGCCGCGGCAAAGTCGAACCAAGCCGAAACTTGAATTCGGCCCCAAACTGTAGAGTTCTTTTTCCAGCTGTCTCGCAGCTCAGCAGGTC
>JASAND010022049.1:0-104895 GCA_030248195.1 Trissonchulus latispiculum
TGACCTTAGCACAATGCTAGTTTTGCTCAAAAAGTCAAAAATATAATAGATCACAATAATATGATTGGACATTCAAGTTAGACAGGCAGAAAGTGCTGGACCTTGAAATCACCGTGCTCCCATGCATAAGATCAAAAATTAAATCCAGGGAAATCGTTTCTGGAGCACACCTTTTTTTCCTCTTATCGTATACATTATTTCCGGGGAAACTTTTTAAACGAATTTTGACCAAAAAATGCTCATCTAACCTTATCCTTGGAATAGTAGGGCCCCTGGGCCTGCATCCGACGCAATCGGGGTCAGGGACTCCGTGCAGCCCAGGGCGGAGAGTGCGGCTCTTGCCCCCCGATGATTTTTGGCCAAAAATGTAGGGCAGAGTGCCGAGCGCGGCGTCAACTCGGCCAAAGCAGCTGTCTGACTGTGTTGGCCGGCAGAGGCCGCGGCCGAAGCACACCAAGATGCCTAAAAACAATCTCAACATCTAGGTTAAGTTTGGCGCTCTGCAGATCTGCACCTCCGTCTCTGACACAGGACTGCAAAAATTGGAAAAAAAAACTTGTCGGTTTGGTCCTCCCCATCGAGCGGCAACTAATATCCATAAAAAGCGTCTATAAAATTAGCCACACTCTTACTTGCGGCGCTGGTATCGCTTTTGTAGTAAATTCGACCCTACAAGCTCCAATTCTTCATGAAAGTGGATGAAACTTTCCAAATACATTGTTTTCGTGCTCTTTAACATTCTGGGACCAGTCCCGGATTTTTGGGTGGAAAGATAAGAAAGTTTTGGTTTTTGCCCTTATTCTCTCAGTACATGGTCGCTACACCGGATTGGTTGTTATGGCTGATTATAGAGCACCAAAATGAACATTTTTGCTTTTACAACTTTTGAGCTACCTCTGGTGGTTAAGGCAGTATAAGCCAAAAACGATTTTTGGGGTCAAAAAATGGCCATTTTTGAAGAAATCAGTTTTTTCAAAATTACTGCCAAATCTATAAGACAATTTCGGCTTATTTATACTCAATCGATACACCGTCTAATTGCGCATTTTATCAATACCTATTCGCTGGAGTTCGTTACTTTAAACTAGAGAATTCGCCGAAAAACCATTTTGGCAAAATTGCGATCATGTTGTTTTGAACATTGATTTCTCAAAAGCTGTCCAATGGATTCGCGTGATTTTGGGCTGAATGAAAATTCGCCCTATTGCGGAGGGACATTTTTCTTGGTTTGAGCTAAAACATCTCCAGTTGTGAGAAAACTAAACAGACAGTTGCGAAATTTCGTGTCATCGCGCATTTGCCGGATTTTCTGAAGTACGGAGACTTGTTGAGCCAAATCCAAAAAAATGTTCTCGGCCCACATGTCCTTCATATCATGGCACAAGCAAAAATTTTGGCCGATTCTACAGTTTTGAGAAATCGATGTTCAAAAATTTTTGGTCTATATTCAGTCTATCAGATGTCAGCATGTCGAAAGTTTTTTGCTATTTTTTGCCAATCTTGCTAGTTTTGTAAGCTCATGTTAATGTACAGATTATAAGCTTTAAAACGATGTATAAAGCTCTTTCCAACTCCCAAAATTGCGAAAGTTATAGCGTTTCGAAAAATCACCACAAAAGCACTGCACAAAAGGATACCAAGCGCCTCGCAGGTGCTGGTTCGGGTTCGTGTATTTTTGGGCTTTAAAAGCGCCAATTGTCGTTGAAATTTATTCAAATTTGCTACAATTACATTATTTACCCTATAAAATCATGTTAGAAAAGTTGCGGCTTGAAAATGTGAGTTTTGGAGAAATTAGCTTTATTCCGCCATAACTCGCACTGTGACCATTCCTACATGGATGAACGGTTCAGTAGTCATTCGAGACCTCTCACCAAGACCTACAACTTTGCTCTTGAGAGTTTTCTTCATTCCTTGAGGTTTAAGAGATAACAGCGAAAATTGATTTTCGAGGTCCAAAACCGGCCATTTTTCGAAAACGTTTTTTGTTTCCAACAGCACATTCTAAGCTTTAAAATGATATAAAATTATTGTTGAACTCCAAAATTGAGCAATTACAGTCTTTCAAAATTTGCTGCAAATACCTCAACGGCAAATCTACTTGCATAATGTTTTCGATTTTCCTATCTCCTTGATTTCTTACTTTTATTTTCAAAACGGTATATTTTGGTGAGCTTTAAAATTAAAGTAGTAAAGTCTACGGTTAGAGGGAAAATTTCACAAAGTTGAGGCCAAAGATATTGCGCCAAACATAGGTAGTAGAAATATGTTGTCTACAAAAAATCTACGGACAAACGTGGAGCGAATTCGACAAATTTTACATTAAAATAACGCGTCGTTAAATTACGTTGTTTTGGGAATGGACCCCCCCCCCCCAAGGTACTGGTAAGCTTTGTAAAAATCTCGACTTACAAGCTTCAATTTCTTATGAAAGTGGGTGAAACTTTCCAAACAATTTGAGTTTCGCGCTCTTTAACATTCTCGGAGAAAACTTGATTTTTGTTTAAAGATAAGAAAGTTTTGTTTTTGCCCTTATTCTCAGTACATAGTTACACCGGATTGGCAATAAGGGCTGAAAAGAGGGCACAATATGAAACATTTTTTGCTTTACAACTTTTGAGCGTTTCCTCTAGTGGCTACAGTAGCGGTAGTTGCCGATTTTGGGGTCAAAAAATGGCCATTTTTTGAAGAAATCAGTTTTTTCAAAAATTACTGCCAAATCTTACAGATTTCTCGGCTTATATTTATACTCAATCGATACACCATCTTCAATTGCGCATTTTATTAATACTCTCATTCTCGTTGGAGTTCGTTGTTTTAGCTTCAAAGAATTCGCCGAAAAACCATTTTGGCAAAAATTGTGATTATTTTGTTTTGAACATTGATTCTTCAAAACTGCCCAATGGATTCGCGTGATTGGCTGAATGAAAATTCGCCTATTAGAAGGACAACATTTTCTGATTTGAGCTAAAACGTCTTCCAAGTTGTGAGAAAACTGAATGTTCCGTGCTCATCGCGCATTTGCCGGATTTTCTGAGTTCTGTGGTTGAGCCAAATCCAAAAAATTGTCCTCGGCCCACATGTCCTTCATATCATGGCACAAAAAGAATTTTTGGCCGATTCTACAGTTTTGTCGATGTTCAAAAATTTTTGTCCATATTCGCTCCGTCAGACGTCTTTACAAACTTTTCCCCAGTTCTTTTCCAATTTGTTAGTTTCGTAAGCTAATATTACCAATGTACAGATTATAAGCTTTAAAAGTTGGCGCTCTTTTCCAACTCCCCAAAATTGCGAAAAAGCTTCAGGTATGTTTCAAAATCATCACAACACACTGCACGCGAAACCAGCACCTTTAAAGTAACCAAATTTTTGCCGACTTTTACTCTCACTATACGCAGCCTACTACACGTAGCAAAAACCGGCTATAAAGTAGACAGACTCACCACAAAAAATCTTGCACCACTGGTATAATTCTAAAGGCACTTTGGCGTCTTGAAAAGATCAGGGTCATCCCTATGCGGGGGGGGTAGGATCGGAGTGGGAAGGGCATGACAGCCACTGGCTTGGTCCAGGGGGGTGGTGACCGTATTGGGAAGCCCGGTGTCGCCCCCAGCGAAATTCCAAAGTTGCCCCGCGTCAAGGACCTGTTCCACGAGGCCGGGTAGGGACCGCAGACACTGGGTGGCAGAGGCCTGCCGAACGGTGCTGAGCTCTTCTAGGTGCTGAAAAATTCCGGAAAAGAAAAATATTAGAAAAAACAAAATGAAAATAACACACTAAAAATATACTGTACTATACTGATAAGAAAGATATAAATGTGAAGTAATGCATG
Organism: Trissonchulus latispiculum; assembly: GCA_030248195.1. Lineage (NCBI taxonomy): Eukaryota > Metazoa > Nematoda > Enoplea > Enoplida > Ironidae > Trissonchulus > Trissonchulus latispiculum. The sequence continues at coordinate 3,833 of JASAND010022049.1, forward strand.
ACTGGTGTAGATAACGTGCATAAGTTAGGATGCGTGTTTATTTTCCTCTTTCCGCAGTATATGAAGTTAACACAAAATATAGAAGTCCGACCCACAAAATAGAAGCAACAGATACTTGTGTTGTAACAGTAGCAATATTCAATGACAAAGAAAAGGCGATGAAACAAATAATATGCACCAGCAAAAATGCAAGCTGAGGTAGCTGATTTGGACATACGTACAATCATGACGATGATACGCAAACGCTTATGAAACAAGTTAGTTTACACTTTTATTTTCCTTTTCCGCTGTCACACTCTTGTCACACTCTGTAGTTATTATGTATATACTCTTGACTCTTGACCTGTCCATTTAATGCCAGCCAACATGACAGACACCACCAACCTTAAGCAACATGCTTCCCGGTCTCCGTCGGCAGAAGGTGGTGCTCACCCTAACCGAGAGGTCACACGTGACAGCTGTCATTGGCGGCGCGTTACTGGTCAAAATGGGGACAGTTGAACCAAATGTTGTCGTAGCATTACAGCTGACGGCAACCGCACCACCAACATATCCAACCCCTACATACACAGAGTCAACACCGACAACGTGTAGAAAAAGTATGCACTAATTCGGGGGGGGGGGGGGTATTGGGTTCAATGAACCCCCCCCCCAGGGGGGTCCAAACTACTCTGCTCATAGTTAACCAAAAAATCCCAGTTCGTTTTTATCAGCATTCAGCAGGAAACAGCCCCAGTAAGTAATTCCGCAAAGCCCAGTGGGGGGAAGGCGAACAGTTTTCAGATTTAGCAACGACAGTTTCGCAGTTTCGATGATTCTTCGTCGACAATTTTGAAATTTCACTCTTTAAAAGTCAAATATTGCATGAACTGGAACAACTGTTCCACTACGTACATGCATAAAACTAGTTTCCAATTTAGCCCCTCCTTAAATGTCTGAACTTTTTCATGTCCAATTTTCGCAGCCAACAAGACTTATACTGTGTATACGTACTTGAAATTCAGTTGGGTATTCAAGATGAGCATGTTATAAACCTAAGCTTAAACCTAGGAGTCAAATTATCCTGCAAACCCAGACCCCACACAAACGCAAGCTAAGAGGCAAGCAGAACTCGGAAAATAAAGCACAGATTAATAACACTGAACACATTGTATCCAAGAATAAAAATCAAGAAACAAAACTAATTAATCAATTAATCAGCACCTGCCAAAAACCCTACTTCAATCGTTGGGCTGAGTCGAAGTTTCCGAACTGATTGCAGTTCCTGACGAACCGGATTCGGTTCCGAGCCAACCGAAATGGGCCTTGCGGCCGACCCGGACCTGAGGACACGGTCCCTCCTCCGGTCGTAGAAGGGACCGCGGGGAATTCTCTCCGACTGGGGGCGGTATCATGGATACCGGTTCACTGGAGCGCAGTTGCGCATTTGCAGATTTCGTCAGCAGTCCCCCGGGCGGGAGGCTGCGTCGATCTGACGTCGCCAGGCATTAAGGTCGCGTGACTGTTGGCCGCGGCCAATCAGCCTGACGAGGAGAGCGATCCTAGCGGGGTCCCTGCCGCCCCAGACCCCCTCAAAAATGACAAGATGCCAGAAGAAGATTCGCCAGTCGTAACCGGCGGGATAGCAGTCGTCCTTTCTGAGGAGGATCCCAATTGGGGGTTTGAGCGAGGTGGTCAGTGCTGATTAATTGATTAATTAGTTTTGTTTCTTGATTTTTATTCTTGATACGTGTTCAGTGTTATTAATCTGTGCTTTATTCTCCGAGTTCTGCTTGCCTCTTAGCTTGCGTTTGTGTGGGGTCTGGGTTTGCAGGATAATTTGGATCCTAGGTTTAAGCTAGGTTTATAACATGCTCATCTTTTTTGAATACCCAACTGAATTTCACGTACGTATACACAGTATAAGTCTTGTTTGCTGCGAAAATTGGACAGGAAAAAGTTCCAGATATTTGCTGAGGGGCTAAATTGGAAACTAGCCTTATGCATGTACGTAGTGCAGTTGTTCCAGTTCATGCAATATTTGACTTTTGAAGAGTGAAATTTCAAAATTGTCGACGAAGCATCATGAAACTGCGAAACTGTCGTTGCTAAATCTGAAAACTGTTCGCTTTCCCCCACTGGGCTTTGCGGAATTACTTACTGGGGCTGCTTCCTGCTGATGCTGATAAAAACGAACTGGGATTTTTTGCTAACTATGAGCAGAGTAGTTTGGACCCCCTGGGGGGGGGGGTTCATCGAACCCATACTGCATACTTTTTTCTACACGTTGTCGGTGTTGACTCTGTGTATGTAGGTTGATGTGTTTGGTGGTACGGCTGCCGTCACTGTAATGCTACGACAGCATCTGGTCCAACTGTCCCTCATTTTGACCAGTAACGCGGCCAATGACAGCTGTCACGTGACCTTCCGGTTGGGCGACAGCACCACCCTGCCGACTGAGACTGGGAAGCTGTTGCTTAAGGTTGGTGCGTCTCTGTCTTGTTGGCTGGCATTAAATGGACAGGCAAGAGTCAAGAGTATATACATAATAACTAAGAGTGTGACAAGAGTGTGACAGTGGAAAAGGAAAAATAGTGGTACGTAAACTAACTTGTTTCTATAAGCGTTTGCGTATCATCGTCATGATTGTACGTATGTCCAAATCAGCTACCTCAGCTTGCATTTTTGCTGGTGCATATTATTTGTTTGGCCTTTTTGTTACTGTTATTGCTACTGTTACAACAAAGTATCTGTTACTTCTATTTTGTGGGTCGGACTTCTATATTTTGTGTTAACTTCATATATTCTGGAAGAGGAAAATAAAAACTTTTCCTATAGTCATGCACTATCACACCATTTCCCTTTCATTATTCACATTGTATATTTTTAGTGTGTTATTTTCATTTTGTTTTTTCTAATATTTTTCTTTTCCGGAATTTTTCAGCACCTAGAAGAGCTCAGCACCGTTCGGCAGGCCTCTGCCACCCAGTGTCTGCGGTCCCTACCCGGCCTCGTGGAACAGGTCCTTGACGCGGGGGCACCCCTGGGAATTTCGGGGGGCGACCCCCCTTCGGGGGCTTCCAATACGGTCACCACCCCCCTGGAATTGGCCAGTGGCTGTCATGCCCTTCCGACCCCAATTTTACCCTCACCCCGCATAGGGATGACCCTGTCTTTTCAAGACGCCAAAGTGCCTTTTAGACGGACCAGTGGTGCCAGATTTTCCAGTGTTGGTGAGGGCTCACAGTCTACTTTATAGCTGGTTTTTTTGCTACGTGTAGTAGGCTGCATGTATATAGTGGAAATAAAAGTCGGCAAAAATTTGGTTACTTAAGGTGCTGGTTTCCTTTTGTGCAGTGCTGTTGTGATGATTTTTTGAAACGCTATAACTTTCGCAATTTTGGGAGTTGGAAAGAGCTTTATACATCGTTTTAAAGCTTATAATCTGTACATTAATATTAGCTTACGAAACTTGCTAAATTGGAAAGAAACTAGGAAAAAGTTTCCGACATGCTGACATCTGACAGACTGAATATGGACCAAAAATTTTTGAACATCGATTTCTCAAAACTGTAGAATCGGCCAAAAATTCTTTTTGTGCCATGATATGAAGGACATGTGGGCCGAGGGACAATTTTTTGGATTTGGCTCAACAAGTCCCAGAACTCCAGAAAATCCGGCAAATGCGCGATGACACGAAATTTCGTAACTTTCTATTCAGTTTTCTCACAACTGGAGACGTTTTAGCTCAAATCAAGAAAAATGTCCTTCCGCAATAGGGCGAATTTTCATTCAGCCAAAAATCACGCGAATCCATTGGGCAGTTTTTGAGAAATCAATGTTCAAAACAAAATAATCACAATTTTGCCAAAATGGTTTTTCGGCGAATTCCCTAGCTTAAAGCAACGAACTCCAACGAATGGGTATTGATAAAATGCGCAATTGGACGGTGTATCGATTGAGTATAAATAAGCCGAAATTGTCTGTAAGATTTGGCAGTAATTTTGAAAAACTGATTTCTTCAAAAATGGCCATTTTTTGACCCCAAAAATCGTATTTGGCTACCGCTGCCTTAACCACTAGAGGTAGCTCAAAAGTTGTAAAAGCAAAAATGTTCATATTGGTGCCCTCTTTTCAGCCATAACAACCAATCCGGTGTAGCGACTATGTACTGAGAGAATAAGGGCAAAAACCAAAACTTTCTTATCTTTAAACCTAAAAATCCAGGACTGCTCCGAGAATGTTAAAGAGCACGAAAATAAGGTATTTGGAAAGTTTCACCCACTTTCATAAAGAATTGAAGCTTGTAGGGTCGAATTTACACAAAGCGATACCAGTACCTTAAGGGGGGGGGTCCATTCCAAGGTAACGTAATTTAACATTTTAGCGTTATTTTAATGTAAAATTTGTCCAGATTCATCCACGTTTGTCCGTAGATTTTTTGTAGACAACTATTTCTACTACCTATGTTTAACACAATATGTAACCTCAACTTTGAGGTGAAATTTCCCTCTAACCGTAAGACTTTACTACTTTAATTTTAAAAACTCGCTAAAATATACCGTTTGGAAAATAAAATATGTAAAAATCAAGGAGATAGGAGAAAATCGAAAACATTATACAGAAATGGAGCCCCCCTTTAAGGTGCTGGTTCGGGTATTTGCAGCAAATTTTGAAAGACTGTAATTTGCTCAATTTTTGGAGTTCAACAATAATTTTTATATCATTTTAAAGCTTAGAATGTGCTTGTTACAACTAGGTACAGTATAACTGTCTCATTTCAACTCTTCGGCTTGAACAACATAATATTTGAACAACGACTTGCAATAACATGAAAACAATTTTTGAACATGGATTTCTCGAAGTGTGGGAAAACTCACGAAAAGCGACCAGTTCAGGCTTCAAAAGAAACGTCTTCCCGAGGGCTATGTTTTCTGAAATTGTTTCACGAGTAAAGAAGCTCAAGATTTTGAGAAAAACGTAAATTTGGTCCGACTTTCGTCAAAATTTTCAAGTTTGGACGCTTATTTCTCTCGAACTGAAAGTCAAAATGCAAAACCATGAAAAATAGCCCTCGGCAATTGTCTCAAGAATACATGTGTAAAGCCGTTTTTTTAATTGATTGCATGAGTTGAGAGAAATCCGTGTTCAAAACAATCTAGTTGCTATTTTCAAAATTTCACATTTTCGCTGCTGTGCGCCGGCAGAGATACCGCAGAGAGCTCTCCTTTGGGCGTAAGATGTCCTTTAGAACCACAAATATGGACAATACTTGACCGACGGACCAGAGCTGTTGAAGCTGTCAAAATCCTGTAATATTTGATTTTTCGAAAAATGGCCGGTTTTGGACCTCGAAAATCAATTTTCGCTGTTATCTCTTAAACCTCAAGGAATCGAAGAAAACTCTCAAGAGCAAAGTTGTAGGTCTTGGTGAGAGGATTCGAATGACTATAAGTTCATCCATGTAGGGTGGTCACAGTGCAAGTTATGGCGGAATAAAGCTAATTTCTCCAAAACTCACATTTTCAAGCCGCGACTTTTCTAACATGTTTTATAGGGTAAATAATGTAATTGTAGCAAATTTGAATAAATTTCAACGACAATTGCGCTTTTAAAGCCCAAAAATACACGAACCCGAACCAGCACCTTAAGGTGCTGGTACCCTTTTGTGCAGTGCTTTTGTGGTGATTTTTCGAAACGCTATAACTTTCGCAATTTTGGGAGTTGGAAAGAGCTTTATACATCGTTTTAAAGCTTATAATCTGTAGATTAGCATGAGCTTACGAAACTAGCAAAATTGGCAAAAAATAGCAAAAAACTTCCGACATGCTGACATCTGATAGACTGAATATAGACCAAAAATTTTTGAACATCGATTTCTCAAAACTGTAGAATCGGCCAAAATTTTTTCTTGTGCCATGATATGAAGGACATGTGGGCCGAGGGACATTTTTTTGGATTTGGCTCAACAAGTCTCAGTACTCCAGAAAATCCGGCAAATGCGCGATGACACGAAATTTCGAAACTTTCTGTTCAGTTTTCTCACAACTGGAGATGTTTTAGCTCAAACCAAGAAAAATGTCCCTCCGCAATAGGGCGAATTTTCATTCAGCCCACAATCACGCGAATCCATTGGACAGTTTTTGAGAAATCAATGTTCAAAACAAAATAATCACAATTTTGCCAAAATGGTTTTTCGGCGAATTCCCTAGCTTAATGCAACGAACTCCTAGCGAATAGGTATTGATAATATGCGCAATTGGACGGTGTATCGATTGAGTATAAATAAGCCGAAATTGTCTGTAAGATTTGGCAGTAATTTTAAAAAACTGATTTCGTCAAAAATGGCCATTTTTTGACCCCAAAAATCGTTTTTGGCTTATACTGCCTTAACCACTAGAGATAGTTCAAAGGTTGTAAAAGCAAAGAAGTTCATTTTTGTGCCCTCTTTCCAACCATAACAACCAATCCGGTGTAGCGACTATGTACTGAGAGAATAATGGCAAAAACCAAAACTTTCTCATCTTTACACCTAAAAATCTGGGACTGGTCCCAAAATGTTAAAGAGCACGAAAACAATGTATTTGGAAAGTTTCATCCACTTTCATGAAGAATTGGAGCTTGTAGGGTCGAATTTACACAAAGCGATACCAGCACCTTAAGTAAGAGTGTGGCTTATTTATAGACACTTTTTTATGGATATTAGTTACCCTTCGATGGGGGAGGCTCGCTCGACAAGTTTTTTTTCCAATTTTTGCAGTCCTGTGTCAGAACGGAGGTATCTGCAGAGGTAAACTTAACCTAGATATTGAATTGTTTTTAGGCATCTTGGTGTGCTTCGGCCGCATTCTGCCGGCCAACAGTCAGACAATGCTGGCCGAAAAGACGCCGCGCTCAATGGCCTCTCTGCCCTCATTTTTGGCCAAAATATCATCGGGGGCAGAGCCCGCCCCTGGGCTACGGGTCCTGACCCCGGTCACGTCGGATGCAGGCTCAGGGCCCTACTATTCCAAGGATAAGGTTAGATGAGCATTTTTGGTCAAAATTCGTTTAAAAAGGTTTCCCCGGAAATAATGTATACATAAGAGAAAAAAGGTGTGCTCCAGAAACGTTTCCCCGGATTTAATTTTTGATCTTATGCATGGGAGCAGATTTCAAGGTCCAGCTTTCTGCCTGTCTAACTTGAATGTCCAATCATATTATTGTGATCTATTATATTTTGACTTTTGAGCAAAACTAGCATTGTGCTAAGGTCACAGGAATGGCGTATTTAGGTTATTTAGTTTTGGCTTTATCTTGACTTCGTTTGCATGAGACTATTTACCTTCTAAGCTTTCAATGCATCATGGCTATGTAGTGTATATATGCACAAGAAATAAAAATGCTCCGCTGGAGCATGAAAAAAGTAATATGGGTTATGGTGAGGTTGTAAAATCAAGAGAGGACTAGTCTTTAAAATGCTTAATATGGGGCTAGGTTCAAAAATAGAAGAGGACTAGGTTGTGAGCGAATTAATATGGGCACAGCTTCGCCGAACAACCCATATTCGCGGTTTGTAAATGTAAATTATTATGCATATCCGCGATACATTTAGTTTATAGTTCATAAATAATCTACAGCTACGGTATGTGTTCGAGCTTTATTCGAACTTATATTTTAGCAAACGTTTTCTTCGATAAATGCTTTATACTAACCTGCGCAATTTACGTATCCATTTATACGGAAAATTTATATTCAAGAATAATTTAGGACTCTCCGACAATCTTCTATTTCCTCCTGACTTGGACCAATAGCTTTAGCATCATAGCCTTAGATCTCTCCTAGTAGTAGAGCCTGCCGTAGTTCAACACAACAAAATGATGATAATTTACGTATATATTCCTAGCTAGTCTAACAGTGCATGCAAACAGCTATATTCAATGAGTATTCAACGTTTAAATTTTTTATTGACTGACATTGATAGCTCTAAGCTAAGACGAAACGTGAAATCCCGCGAATATGGGTTGTTCGGCGAAGCTGTGCCCATATTAATTCGCTCACAACCTAGTCCTCTTATATTTTTGAACCTAGCCCCATATTAAGCATTTTAAAGACTAGTCCTCTCTTGATTTTACAACCTCACCATAACCCATATTACTTTTTTCATGCTCCAGCGGAGCATTTTTATTTCTTGTCCTTCTGTCATTTTAAAGGATCCCTTTCCAGCAATGGGGTAATGGATACAAGGAGCTTGAACAGTGCCCTGATTATATAAATATATAGTACCACTGAATTCTCACCTCCGCCCCAAGCTTCGGCCGCTGCAACCTGTGTTTGTGGGTAGTATAAGGATAAAACTTTTTCGCCTCCCCAAAGAGTTCGACAGTATGCCCATCGTGTTCAGCGACACGGATTTACTATATGGATACCGCCATAGGGCCGAAAAACGTTGTTTTAGGCGGTTTGACCAGTGGTCAGTAGGCACCATAGACCATAGTGACCAGTGGTCACTTCCGTCGGTTTTGGCAATATGCCCATTGAAACGAGCGTAGTCGATTTACTATATATGCCCCCGACCAATACGCCGAAAAACGCCGTTTTAGGCCATTTGACCAGTTTTCAATAGGCACCATAGACCATTGTGACCAGTGGTCACTTCCGTCGGTTTTGGCAATATGCCCATTGAAACGAGCGTAGTCGATTTACTATATATGCCCCCGACCAAAACGCCGAAAAACGCCGTTTTAGGCCGTTTGACCAGTGGTCAATAGGCCCCACAGGCTGTAGTGACCAGTGGTCACTTCCGTCGGTTTCGGCGATATGCCCATTGAAACGAGCGTAGTCGATTTACTATATATGCCCCCGACCAAAACGCCGAAAAACGCAGTTTTAGGCCGTTTGACCAGTGGTCAATAGGCCCCATAGGCTGTAGTGACCAGTGGTCACTTCCGTCGGTTTCGGCGATATGCCCAATGAAACGAGCGTAGTCGATTTACTATATATGCCCCCGACCAAAACGCCGAAAAACGCTGTTTAAAGTGAGTTTTCCCAACTTTGACCCTGGGCGAGGAACCACGGGAGCCATGCTGACCGGTCACTTCGGGCGTCATCGGCAGTATGCTCATCGTTTTCAGCGACCCCGATTTACTATATATGGGTACCACCCCGAGGCCGAAAAATGCCATTTTTAGTGACTTTTAGGGCATTTCTAGTAAAAGTGGGACTTAGAAACTTTTCGCCCAAACAGGTTAAAAAATGCAAAGTTTGGGCCTATCTCCTGAAAGCTAGGGAGCAAAATTAAAAAATCCCCCTCGTTACTTTATGCACCCCTACTGGTAATTTTCAAAAAAAGATACTAGACCTCTCCAGCTTCTACCCAGTTCTAGAAAAGTGTGACCAAATTAACACAAAAGAGCAAAGCTTAATGTAGATAGTAACCATTGACATGTACGACTATACAGCTGTGACATACAGTATCATTGTGCACAGTGATCGCATATATGGATCGCCTTGTTATGCCCGACTGACCTGATTGTGGGACTCATCAGGGGCTTACAATCAGGTTATTTTTCTTTGAAATTGACCACCCGTTTTCAATAAATAAATGTCGTTTCGTCCCCTGGCGATCAACTCCAGCCACACGTGATGTTAAGCACACATATATATATATATATATACACCTTACAAAGAATTAATGCCCACATATAAAACAATAAATGTCCCCGAACGTCAAAAACGACGGGTATTCATAAGGTTCCGTCATCCATTATGAACGACAGCATTCATAAGTATCCTTCAAATGAAGGATTTTCATAAGAAAGCATATAGATATACGCACTCATAAGTCACTGCCGTAAAAATTAAAATATTTAATGTGTAACATAAAAACGATTAATAAGATGCGCATCCGCACCGGCCCAGGACAATTTGGGACCCCGATTTACTATATATGGGTACCACCCCGAGGCCGAAAAATGCCATTTTTAGTGACTTTTAGGGCATTTCTAGTAAAAGTGGGACTTAGAAACTTTTCGCCCAAACAGGTTAAAAAATGCAAAGTTTGGGCCTATCTCCTGAAAGCTAGGGAGCAAAATTAAAAAATCCCCCTCGTTACTTTATGCACCCCTACTGGTAATTTTCAAAAAAAGATACTAGACCTCTCCAGCTTCTACCCAGTTCTAGAAAAGTGTGACCAAAATTTGCGAAAAATAGCGAAAGTCCGACTTTGGGACCTTGGCACTGAGCCAAAATTGGCCAGGTGCCAAAATGACCAAAAAAAGGTAGCATGGGGGGATCCTGTCTACCAACATATAATAGTAGTATGGTGCCAAAATGCCCACATCGTTCCAACACTTCGCCGTAAAATGCATTTCCAATAAGCGTTATTTATTCAGAAAAAAAAACAAACGCACGATAACTATCGCCTAGTGCAAAAATTCGAAGTTTCGAATTCGAACCAAAAGTATGGTGGTACTTGTAGTACTACTCGAGTTGTTTACGATGGTAACCTTTTTACCACTCCCGGGCCTCTAATTAGCTGGCACCAGGCCAACACGGTCTCCAGGGGGCCGCGCAGACGCCTTTATACCCATATTATGTAGGGGCGCTATCGCGCCCCTACATAATTATGCAGTAAACGTTTTTTTGCTCTAAATATTTTCTGGACATGTTCCATGTTTAATAGTTGCCTTCAGGGTTTTTCATGATTTATTTAGTTTTAAATATTTTTTGCTGTCTCGTTTTTCCAGTTGCTGTCACTTCGTCGCAAGAAACGGGACCGGGAACGTACCAAGGAATATTCTCGTGTCTATGTCTACCAGGCTTCCTCACTACTATTGCTCAATAGAACGTTGGCCAAAAATTACACGTACGTTACCTATTATCAGTATATACATGTTGTGCACTATTTATGAGGTATATATGACAAGTTGGTTCTGGGGAGGGGGCCAAATTGCATTCGCTCTAATTAATTAATTAATTAATTAAAATTAATTAATATGGCCCCCCTGAGATTCCTTGGGTTTATGAATTTTGGGATTCCTCTGGACCCTCATGGATTCCTAAAATTCTTTTTTTACCAAAATAGGCTCATTTTTGGAAAAACTGTCTGGCTTCGCCGGAGTGTTTTTCTAACAAAAAGATCCATTTTTATCCATCCAAACCCAGTCTTTTTTGAGCGATTTTTGCGTTTCTTCGTGCTGAAGAACGCCAAAATTGATTCTTGTGGTATCGACATTTGTCTGGGTGAAATTTGTGAATTTTATTTTTATATTTGTGTTTCTAATTTCAGAATTGAATGTAATCAGGCTAGCTCTGCCTGCACTGCCAATGCCATGGCCGCTTTAACTGTGGGACGTAAAGATCTGGTTCAGGTAATAGTGATCTTGATTTTGTTGACAGTTTTTTGTTGAGACGAAAAATGATGTAAATAAAAATCAATGTCTAGTTTTGTGTTGGAATCGAAAAGAAGTTTTTCAAAACCTGATGTGTATCCCGGTCAAGGGAGACTAAACGGATGTTGTTGGCCGGTTTGGGGAAAATGGCCAATCGGCCTGCCGGCCGTTGACCGATGGGCCCCACAGGAATAGTTCGGGTGCAAAGCCCGGCTGGCCGGATTCAAATAGTGGCCAGCCAGAAGTGGACAGACGGAATATTCGGCCGGTCAACAATTACTCTGGGGGGAGATCTTCTTGCTGTAATAGTCTAGTGGTAGGCCCGGGTCTTTTGTAAAATTTAGGAAAAGGCCAAAATAATCCTTTCTTTTCATTGTAACTAAATCAAACAAACAACAAACAAACAAATGCTTTTACTTGACAAAAATGCAAGTTTATTAGCAAAAATTTATATGAATAACAGCAAGTGCAAAATACGAACAAATATAAACAGAATACATACATACAGAATCCTCCTAAAAAGCATTATTGTAAGCAGACCGCCGCAGTTACTTTACTGAGAAACTACTTTGAAGTCTATGCTTGGATAGTTTTAGAAATAGTGTGAGACTTGGAGGGTTTTAAATCTTGGGCCCAGTGTAGTCCTCAAGGGTGTGCGGAAAATACGAAAAGTACAGGATGCCCATTAAAGGAATCTGGAGAAAGTATATATATACGGCTTGGATTTTTTTATTTAAAGTTTGGACATTTTGCCACTATTTTATTTTGACGGTTTTTTCTGTAGATTTGGACGGTCCTTGCCAACACCCTGACGCCGTCTCTGAAACCTTCGTTGGATCCTGATAACGGGATTCCGTGGCCAATGGTCCCATGTGGACGCAGAATGATTTATTCCATGTAAACTATGTTTTTTCTGTACATAGTACTACAAAAAATGTGCATGCTGTAGAAATAAAATGACAAATTGTACATTGACCACAGCGCCCATTGGCTCTCTCCTGTTTCGGACTAAGGGCTTTGCCTTGGTGACTGCTGGCAGGCGTTTTTCATTATTTCTTAATGATTAGTGCTTGTATCCTTCGTGGATCCGCCTGCTAGCCAGCGTTTACTTCATTTTTTTGACAAATTGTACATGATGTAGACAATGTGACTAAACTATGGGCAGATTGCGGAATGAAGGGGGTTTGATTTGATGTTTTTTAAGGATGGATCAAATTCTTTGAGTCCTGTCTTGTTTTTTTAACGGTTTTTTGTTTTCTGAAGCAAAGGGTTTTTGGACACGTCCCTATCTGCTTCTACAAAAGAACTTTTAAAATAATCTCATTCGTACTAGTACTATCTTGTAGACCTCCGTACAGTAGCTAGTATTTGTTGCAGTTCATTATTGCAGTGCTGTCTTGATGTTCTGGGCCACGTTGCAAAAGATTCTCGGTAAATCCAAAGACAGCTCTCACGTTCACCTTAGGTGCTCACTTAGTAGAATGGGATATGAAAAGATTCTCCTGAGCTAGGAGTGCTACCTACCACTTCTAGCTTTTCTCCTAAGTTGCCTAAATCTAGACGCAGCGCCAGCTCAACGTAGGAGAAATGCTTTGAAACGGGGTTTTTTAGGAGGTCTCCTATTACTTCCTCTTAGCTTCTAAGACAACCTCCTAAGCACTTATGAGAATCTTTTGCAACGCGGCCCATGTTGTTTCTATTTTTCGGTTTTTTGCAGCATTGAGCACTACATTGCCAAGGGCGACATACAAACGGTGGCCATGATTGCCTGCCTAGTGGGTCCCTCCAGACCCGGTGGGGGTTGGGGCTGGGGCCACCACCCTCCAGCTAGCTTTACCCATGGTCTGTCCTCGGGCGGCTCAATTCCGTTCGGTGGTTCTGCTTCCTCTGCGCAACCCATCTGGCTGCATCATGCTTCGATTAGCTCTGATTCTGAAGGGCATCTGTCGATTTCTTCCGATACTGGCATGCCAGCACAGTCTATGGTAAGCTTTGGAATAGAAGGATTTATTTTGGGGATAAAGGGTATTTATTAGAGGTTTTTTATTGGGAAGGTTTGAAACAGTGGGGGGAGGTTATTTACCTGGTCTTCTAAATGTAGGAGGTTGCATAGGGTTTGTCCGTTTGTTTGTATGCAAATAAAGCAGGTCTTTCTTCTGTGTTCTTTTTTGGGCTTTATATGTATATATTTTAGTTACGGCTGTATATACATGTAGGTTTGTTTGAGGATTGTTGTTTTTTGAAAATGTAATAAAATCACAGTTGTGAGGGGAAGTTTAACCAGATGTTGTGGGTGGAATAAATGTCGGTTTAATTACTTATAGTCGAAATTAACTGTAAATGTCATTATTTTATGACTTGATTGTGTTTTATTTTCTTTCTTGCCTTTCTCCCGAACAACCTTGCTGGCTGAAATATTTACAGTTGCTGTAACTTACCTACATATCAAACCCGTGGCCTTTTGTTCTGAGACGCTAACTTGTGTCGGCTTAAATTTGACCTGTGTTAGTGTAGAAGCTTTGTCGTCGTGAATTGTGCCGCATAAGATTAGTACATTAACTTATGAGGATTACCGTATTATGCCAAACAGTGGCCCATGGGCGTTTTGTCGGAATCGGCAATTTTGGATTTGATTTTTGTAATCCAAGAAAGCGCCCACCCCCCCCCCGAAAAAACGCCCATGGGCTGTTTCTTGGAAACAGTCTTATAATTGCTGCTTAGCCAATTTTCGATAAATTCGATAAATTTTTGCTTATGACAGAGTGCTGGAAAGTGTTAGTTGCTTCCATGCCTATCCAAATAAACATACAATTGATTCTAAGCCTTGAAATAGCTTAATCAGCCACAACTTTATTCACGAACTTTTAGTTTTCCACGGCATGCAGGTGAGCATTGAGAAATCCAAAAAAGCGCCCACCCCCCAAAAAACGCACATGGGCGTTTTATTGGGTGGGCCACTGTTTGGCATAATACGATAACTGAGGACTAGGACCAATTTTTGATTGTGAAACCAACCCTTTGAAATAGCGAGCTCGCAGACCAAAGACGAAACTCAGCACGGTCTAAATGCTTTGTTTTTTGAATAAATTTCTTCATCTATATGTCTTATTTTTTGCACCTACTTTTGCCCCATTCTAGCTTAGCTAAAACTGTTTTTACCAAATCCCAAATAGGACGTGTCGGAATAATTTCAGAAAAGTCTAGCCTCTAGTCTGAGAAAGGGTAAATTATCTTCGGAAACCTCCCCCCCCGGATTTTTTCACTCTTTTTTCCTGTAGTAGTTTTTGTGGTAGGCAACATTAAATCAAGATGATAATATTGGCTATTGTGCATAGTTTGTGTATAATGTATTTGTATAATTTATGTATATTCATAAAAATTTAAATTGACTCGTCTTACACGGAGTACATTTTAGTATTGTTTTTTTCATTTTGTTGTTGGCAAATCTAGTCAGAGTTCTGGAATTGACTTAGTGTGAAATTCAAAGATTTTGTGGGCTTATGTCACAAGTTGTCTCTAGTGAATAGATAGATTCACTGGTTGCGAACAGTTCCAGATGATAATGCAGTTCATGTGTAGATACGATTTTGATAGTGTTTACCAATTATCAGGGAAAATTATCCAATTTTTGCAATATTTCTCTTAAATTACGTATATTTCGGTGTAATGTTGCAAATTGTTCTTTATTCTATTTAGTATCTGTTGCATCAATTTGTAACCTCTGGCGAGCAGGAAATTCGCCGGAAGAAACGAAATCTTGTAGATTTTTTTGCTGTACGTACACAATGTGCGATCTGACCCAGCCCAGCTACCTAGTTTGCAGTTTGCCTGCATGCATGCAACTGCATGAATTGCACAACGTGTGTGTGCGTGCACAAATTCCAGTTCCGCATGAATCTTATTTCGCTGGCCTAGGTTATTTGAAACTGTAAAAATATATGTTCGCATTTTTGGACAAATTTTAAATTTAAAAAATTGATTGATATACAAAGATTTAGTTTAGTCATTAAGTTTGTGTTTTTGGGAGTTTTCATAATGGGAGGGGGTGTTTCCTTGCGTCTTTAGTCAGGCTATTTTGGAATCTAAGCGCTATGTAGATTTCAGAGATGGAACCGGGTCAGTTCGGGTCACTTTTTGGACCGGGTCAGCGGGTCAAGAGCTTCGACCCGGTCTTGACCCGGTTTTCTGAATTTACCTCAAATTTTACAAACGTTTGGCTTACCAAGCTAAAATTTTAGGTTAAATTTTTGTTCGATGTGCAATATTAATTTGCTTGTTTCTTATATTTTAGTCTTGAGCATTTTCGCAGCATGAGGTTATTTGAATCTGTCTGTATCTGGCAGATTATTGTTTAGCTTTATCGGTTCATGATTATTGCATAAATCATAAGTTTAACATAAACTACATATCATATGGTTTTCAGACTGTTTTTGCAACCAAGGTAAATGTTGAAGATAAGTGAATCATTTAATTTAATTTAACGCAATAGTTAATAAAACCAACTTTTAAAGGACTCCTTTTCCGCATTTTTGAACAAGTACTCATATTTTAAACTGCCAAATTTAGTAGACGGATAAATTATTGGTTTTGTCAACTCATTTTCGGATAAGTTTAGAAAATGCTACAGCTCAGCTACTATTAAATCCTTTTTAAAACCTAGAGAAACATAGAGTCATAGGTATTCTTTCGGGGTGGTCATGGAACATTAGAAGTAAAAAATTTAGCGTTTTGGGGGCAAAATCAAATTTTTTTGACAGTTTTTTGAATTTTCTGGAAAACCGGGTCACCGGGCCAGGGCTCAACCGGGTCACCGGGTCAAGCCTAAGTGACCCGGTTCCATCACTGGTGGATTTGTACTAAAATTTGTATTGAAAAGTTGATATCTTTGATGTTATTTCAAATGTGAATGTAATCCATGCTTGGGACCTGGGCTTGGCATGGTTTGTCGTTCAAGACGTATCGACTTATGGTTTTTGTGTGAAATTTTTTGTTAGCCTTCCATTTTATATTGATATATTGTAATTGTGGTGCTGTAATTATTTAGTTTGTTTAACACATTGTGTTCTGTAAAGTTCATGTGGTTTAGTTTGTTTTGTTTTTAATTTTATTTATCGTTTTTTGACAATTTGCGTAATGATTTTGTAGTTGATTATTTTGTAGATTCTGGTTAAATTAAATTAAATTAAATTTGTTAAGTTAAATTCAATTTGTTTTGGATGGACCTGTCACAAGTGGTGTTAGTTAAAGCTCGATGTTTGCGTAGTGGTTCAAATCCCGCTGCCCATAAATTTTTTCAAATCCCCTTGAGCAAGCTACAAAGCACATATCGGTTAGCCAAGGGCTCTAGTCAACCTAGCTATCCGTCCTTAACAGATGGCCCCGCGCCCCTGTGTTTTTAGAGATATATATTGATGTTGAGGGAACCGTTAAAGTATCTCTTAATGAATTTATACGGTTTTTTCTGTACAGGCACATTTCTGTTTTTGTGTTTGTATTTTAGGGAGGTACTGGATCTGCCTATAATACGGTCCATGGTGTATCTGGGGAAGTAGTCCTACCCGACTATGTGGATATAAGTAAGTATATAACATAATATGTATAGGCTCTATGATTTGTATGCTTGGATCAGGCCCGCGCCCGGGGGGGGGGGGGGGTCATGGGGGTCTAGACCCCCCCCTTTTGGGGTGGCAAAAGGAAAATTTTTTGCTATTTTTATGGCAAAACAGCTGTTTTTAAAATTTTTGCACTCTGCAAGAAATAAACATCCAATGTGCTATTTTTTGGCAAAAATGCAGAAATTCTTCAAATTCTTGGGGGCTCCACCCCCATACCCCCGTTACATTTGACCTTGGACACCCCCCCCCTTTGAAAAATCCTGGGTGCAAGCCTGGCTGGTATTAGGGGAATAGTTGACGCAAATTAGACAGGACTATTAATACATCCCATTTTAGAGAATGTAACTTTTAAAATCTCCAATGAGTTGAGCAAGGTGACCACAATGTTGTGAATCTGTGTGGACGAAACCTGGATGTACAGTATTTGTCCATCCTCCTAAGCAAAACAAATGGGTGCAATTCTGCCCGAAAAAAGCTGGCTCAGAAGACCACTTATTCTATTTTTTGCTAACCTTCGCTGGCGACTTTTACTCATTTTTGAATCGCTTAGTTTGCTTAAGTTTTACATTTTGGTCACATCAATAGCGCTACCTTAGCCTTACCTTAACAAATGTTTCGCCCCTCCCTCGAAGCATTCTTTGCTCCTTGTACTACTTATCCCCGCCCCTCGCTTGCTAGAACCCCCCATGGAAAAAAGGCCGGAATAAGTCCAGCGAAAGCGCCCTTATTTGGCTGGAGGCAGATATGTTTTGTGGTGCGGAGGTTGGTGGGAGGGGGCGCAGGCTACATTGAACCTTTACGGCGTGTGAGCTTCCCAAATTTAGTGTTGTTTTTGTAATTTCTTTTTCGTTTTTCTTTTTTCTTTTGCAGAAAATCATTCCAGACAACGGAGTAACAGTCTTGACGAGGACGCTGTGGGTGCTGACCTCCAGCAATCCTCGCAGCAACCCCAATCTCCTGCCTCTTGCAGTCCACCGCCCAGCTATGCCCGGCCCTCCTGGACCCTAGAGCCGGCCAGTCCAGAACGCCCCGGCGGGGCCCCCCTAGCGGTCGGGCCGGGTCCGGTGGGTGGGGTCATACCCCCAGCCCTGGGTCGTTCTCCGTCCTTTGTAAACGGACAGCCGGTCGCCGGTGCTACCTCCCCCTCCTACTACACTGCTCGGCCGTTTCGTTCGGAGCAGGATGTGCATGATGAAAATATGCGGTGAGCTGGTTGCCTGTTGATTTGCGATTTTTGCATTTTTGGAATAGTCTTCATAATTTTGTAAATAAAATTCGTGTTCTCCGTTTTTTTGCCGTGTTCGTAATGTTCTGCTCGCCCTCTGAACAATATTTGGGGGGGGGAAGGTAAAAGTTTACCCCAGGAGATATCTCCGTCCTGCCACAGGACATGGGGTGCCGGTGCTCATCCCCGGATTCTCAGCCGTAGAGCCAGGAGTGTCACCTCAAATGATGACTGCATCCGTGGAAGGGGGGCCGGCCCTTCTACACAGACTCCTGTTACCTTCCTACCGTAGTGGTACCCATTGACCGACCAGTTAAGGATGGATAGCTGGGTTGGCTAGAGTCGGGAAAGCTTTGTGGCCTCCGGTGATCGAACCACCGACCGTAAGATCGGATGTTCTGACCAGCGCCTTAGACCACTCGGCCATCCCGACACAAGCCAGATTTGCCAAGGGGGGGGGTGTTGGCAAACGCATCCCTGGACTGTTGGACTGTGTCCCCTATTGCCAGGGGTCGGTGAACCACCAGTGTGTATAATTTTGGACATTTTGGAGGTAAAATTGTTTGTTACGGAGGGTCATGTAAAACTGTCCCTCCACTGTTTTCTCTGTATCTGTAAACGTCAGTCTGTCAGTGTAGAACATTTTAGACAGTAAATAGAAATAGTGGTAACATGATTACCTAGTTTTTGTGAACTACTGTCATAGCCCTTTTTCCAAATTTTTTTATTTCCTTTTTTGCAGATTCTTTCCACTGTCAGTGGTGGCAAATCTTGCCCTGGCTCAGCGCGTCTATGCCGATATCCTGTACCGTTGGGGCCTTCTGGATAAACGGGCCGAAATCCTCAAGTACTCTGCCGTTCCCTTACATCCGGGGGATCGACCGGGAGATGGTATGCTGTGAAATTTAATTTAAATTTAAATTTAAATTTGAATTTATTTTTAATTTAACTGTAACTGCTGGGTCAGATTACTGTTTCGTGTAGTGGCGATCGTCACTTTGTAATGCCTAATTTAGCTGCAAATTTAAACTTAAGTACAAAAACAAAATGTTTCGTGCTGCTGCTTTTAGAGTTTACGTTTCTGTACTGTGTTCCATGTGAAAGTTCTCTTTATACCTTATTAACTTGGCACAGGAATGTACAAACAATTTAAATCTTTTCTTACTTCGTTCTATTGTCTACTTTTATTTTTTCATTCATATTCTAATTCCTTAGTCTATTGGCTGGCTGCCTTCATTTCAGCCGTCCTCTCCGTTTGCTGTCGCTGTGGGCTGGTGTCACGTGATGTGTGCTGCACTGGAGGTCTTCCCAGCCCCGCCAGGCATCGCCATCTCTCCCTTCGATGCACCCTCTGTCATATTGGGGTTAAAGGTGGGTCAAGTCCTCGCATGTCACTTTCTGAGAGAGCTGTGCTGACTGATGACTAAATGTTTTTGGTCTATATTTTGGCATTTTGACTGCGCCCTGATTCAGCATAAAGGTTTCCCATACACAGAAAATGTGCTCCCAGTCTGAGATATATTCAGGATTTTGAAATGGTGGGGGTTCGGGCCTAAATTTTTTCCAAAAAATGGTCTAATTTGCGCCAAAAATAGTTAAAGATTTGAAACAATTTCCTAAAAGGGGGTCCGGACCCTATGCTCCCCTTGATAATAGTGATGTGGATCGGATAGGCAAAATCGATCCGATCCGCGATCCGGAGGCCAAGTCGGATCGGATCGGTAGGCCTTCTGGATCGGTCCGGATCCGATCGCTTGACTCAGTCGGATCGGCGATCCGGCTAGATTTCAATCATCATATAAATTTAGCCTGTAACTGATAACATGCTTTCTTATTTTCGTTTTTACGTTAAGATATGCTCAGTAGGTAGCGTTCGTTGTCTAATTTTCTGAAATTTTACTTCAGCAACCTTTCATTCCTTATGCACTTATTTGTCGGAATAACAAAATGAAGCTAGCTCAGTCAAATTAGTTTGCAAGATGTTTGACACTGTAAATCCGACTTTAAAAAAGTTTCATCTAGCTTTTTGAAGAAGCGAACCCGGATCGCCGGATCGGATCGGATCGACAAATAATTTTACTGGATCGGTTAAATTTTTTACTGCCGATCCGATCCGATCCATATCACTACTTGATAAGTCCTGACTCTGGGTTGGGAGTCTCGGTCTCGGTCTCGGTCTCGCCCAAAAGCCGAGACTTGACCAGTCTCGGTCTCGGTCTCGGTCTCGCTCTCCCAAAAGTCTCGGTCTCGGGCCGAGAATGGAAATTTGTTGAAAACAACAAATTTCAGCGAAAATTTTAAAATAATGTAAAGAAAATTAACTGATGAGGTCCGAAAACCGTAGGTTTATGTGTTAAAGTCCGAAAATACTGGACCTAAGCCTCAAAAACTGAAAACATTAAGTTTAAGCTAAAAATTGCTAGTCTCGGTCTCGGTCTCGGTCTCGCCCAAAAGCCGAGACTTGGCCAGTCTCGGTCTCGGTCTCGGTACCCTGGTCTCGGTCTCGTTCTCGGTCTCGGTCTCGGTGAAATCTCGGTCTCGCCCAACCCTGACTCTGACTAAGCGTTTCAGTGAGCTCACGTACCGTATCTTTACGTGTCCAAGCCAGTCCGAAGACTACAACTCGAAGTGTGTACAGCCTGTTTTTGAACTGAACCCCCGCATAATGCCCAAATATGGAACCAAGTAACAGTCAACCAAATACGCCCTCTGTGCTGGTGTGTTGTACCATCTACATGCCTCAGCTATCGACTACCTAATAATAATAATAACAACCTGTGCTAGGTGCTGTAAGCCAAGCGTACATACTGCTTCAGTCAATTATATTTTGTATAAAATTTGGTGATTTTTTCGTTTTTTCTTTCAATTATTTTTTGTATAAAATTTGATGATTTTTCGTTTTTTTTTCTTTTTCCATAGGACTGTCCACTGGTTGTCCCGAGTGCGGCCATGCTGGTCATGTCAGCTGTCTACGTGACTGGTTCTCTCAGGAGTCCTGCTGCCCCAGCCCCGGCTGTGGCTGTGCCTGTGCTGCCCTTACCCAATCCACAGATGCTGACCCTCACAACCCACCTGCCCCAGCCCCACTGGAGGGCGCTGCCAGTAGTCTAATTCAGATCCAACCAGAATTTGGATTTGATCGATAAATGATGGATTGATTGATGTTTATTTGATTTGGGCTTCCTTTTCTGGTACTCCAGGAGAGGTCTGGATGCCGAATGTTTTGTCAAATCCGCGCAGTGATTTATTCGTTGATATTTCTGTCATCGATAAATCTATTTCTGCGGATCTATATCGGTTCTTCACGTTTTCGGGAGTTGGAAAAAATGGTCGTTTTGGTTTTGAACACTGAACTACATCGGGAAGGTTTTCAGTCAATGATTGTCGTCAGAATTCGTGTCCTGACAGTTTGATTTGTGATAAAATCGTGATTTCATGACGTGTTGGTGGGTATTGTCCATCGTTTTAAACTGCGTAGGTTAGTTACAGACGCTCAGTTTGCGTTTGCATTTTTACAGTGTAGAAATATCGCGGTTATTCCGGTAGCACAAATCCCACCACTAGGTCGCGTCATTGACTCTGGTATCGTTTTTGCCGCTTTTGCAAAATGTACAGCCATATTTATGCTTGTTATTTATTGTTTAGTGTGTTTGCAAAATAAAGAGTAATCGTTGACTGCAGTAGGGGGATGTGGAAGACTAAGACTAGTGGAAGAGTAAGTCACTTCGGGCCTTGAGTTCAAAAAAGGAAATTGAAGATAGCTCAAATGATTTTAAAGGAAGCAGTCCTCTCCATATTGGGTGTTAGTCCATTTTTGCAAAAGATTGAGATTGCTCAAATGGTTTTAAAAAACAGTCCTCTCCATATTGGGTGTTAGTCAATTTTTGCAAAAGATTTGAGATTAACAACTCTAATTCGCTGCTCGGGTAGCCCTTAGTTTGCATTCATGTAGGCATGGGCACGAGCTACGGGTGTTGGATACCTGAAGTAAACTGCAAATATCCTGAAAAAACTCAGTTACAGTAAATCCGGCTTAGTTTGTCTGTAATTTAGCTAAACATTTCCTAGGGTAATAAACTATTATTCTGTTTAAATATAAATAAACTATAAATTTATAAATTATTTTCTTGAATTCTCGGAAAAATACTTCCATTGATTTATTTGTACGTATTCACTGCAGATGTAGTTGAAAACTGCCGATTGTTTCGGTTGTAATTTCTGTAAGACATGGATGCCTTTTTCTGAATTGATTCGGTTTAAAGGTCAAATGGATGTTTTCTACATTCCCTGATGACTTTAAACTTCATGAGTGGAAGAGATTTTCCTTCGGTGCCCTCCACTTGTTTCGTGCTATGAAATATGAATCCGGAGATTAAGTAATAACACACAGATACATTATAACCTTCTCTTGATTAGATTTTTTTCGGGATCGATTTTGCTTTACAACTTTGTTGTTGGATCAAACAGTTAATCATTGGAAAATTATTTGTAGGGCTTTCTTTGATGCTAATCATTTATGCAAAAGTGGGGATGTGTCCCAATTTCAATTTTTATTACAACCACCTAACCCCAGTCTGTGTTCCGCTTAGGGGTAGAGTTGTGACGCGGGCCGGTGGCGGGCCGCGGGCTCGGGCCGGCCCGGCCCGGGCCCGGCCCGGATTTTTCGGCGACGGCCCGGCCCGCGGCCCGGCCCGCAAGATTAC
This sequence comes from Trissonchulus latispiculum, assembly GCA_030248195.1. NCBI lineage: Eukaryota > Metazoa > Nematoda > Enoplea > Enoplida > Ironidae > Trissonchulus > Trissonchulus latispiculum. The sequence goes on from JASAND010022049.1 coordinate 26,727, forward strand.
AAATAGGCGGCCCGGGCCGGTTTTTTACACTGTAAATGGCAATTTTTCAATAAATTTCGGTGCCATTTCAAGTCTACAATCAAAATTTCATTTACGGATTTTCAATGGCTTTGTTTTAAGATGTTTAATTACACATAATGGAAGTTAGGATTGAGCTGTGTCGGTATCTGGGTGTCTAAGGTTGCTATATGGTGGCTACTTATTGGATATACCTAATCCATTTTAAGTTACGTCTATGAGAAGGGTGTAGAAGCTTTTTATATGTTGTGGGATATTACCCATTACGGCACTAGTAGTTAGCTGCGCAACAGCGCAGCATTGAAAATTATGTGTAGCGCTATCTTCACACGTGTGATGTAAAGTATATTCTATTTGATGAAATTATACAACTTTGAGCTATTTTGATAATTGTCTTATTCATGAATGATGAAAGTGATTTCTTTTTGGGTTAGCTACATCAGTAGCACAAAGTATATACAGCCACGTCGGAATTTTAGGGGAAAGAAAAAGAAAGAAAATGAGAAGAATTCTTTAAATAAAGAAAAAGAAAAAGAAATTTGCCTTCAATTTTCTTTAATTTAAAGAAAATGGCAAAGAAAAGCGGCTTCCTTTTAATTTAGTGTCATAGTCTCTTTCTGCTTTACTCAACGTAAGTCTCAAAGAGAGATTGACAGCTGTTACTCTTGTAACATAAGCATTCATAGCATAGACCACATACATTAAAGCAAGCAGGAGTCCTATCGCAAGGGGTCACTAGGCTGGGTTGCTTACGCAGAATTGACCGACAGCTGAAACCTGAGACAGCCTAATGACTCTTTCTTCTTTAAAGAAAAAGAAAATAGAGTCCAAATTTCTTCTTTTGCAAGAAAAAGAAAAAGAAAATGGAAAGAAAATTTAAAGAAAATTTTTCCCCTAAAATAACGGCGTGGCTGTATAAGCGAGAAAAGTGCAGGTTTAGGCAGTTGTAGTTGTCATCGGTGTGTCAATTGGGTTGGGGGCTTGATTCGTTATTGGGTAGGAACCGACTGGGCCAAGTTTAGGTAATCGGGAGTGGGTAACGCCCTCCCCTCTGCATGGTTTACTCACTTATCGTGCTCTCTCGTATGTTTATAATAGTTTTGTATGTCTGTTGAAGAATTGGTATGAGTATTTGACATCTGATTTAGTAAAGTCTAGCGGTATTTGAGTTTATTAGATCTAGGGACGGTCGCTTAGGGTCCACAGATAATCACTCTCTATTTATATTTGCTAACTTACAGTACTCTCGCTCCTTCTCTTAACTGGCTAGGCTTAGATGTCACACACTGAACTCTTACTTGCAATCTTTACTGAAGTCCGACATAGTTTATTATAGAGGTACTCACGCAGTACTTCACAATGTGAACAGTTTGGAATGAAAACATTCGCTTATATAATTAGATTTGATTGTATTGGTATTGATGTAAGGGGGCATCGTTCGCAGTTTAAAACGCAGTGCTCTTGTTGCGATTGTAATTGCTAATTGGAAACGTAACCAACATCCAAAACCTTGTTAGACAAACTAAACGAAATTTGGTTTAGTTTTTTCCCTGCTATTGGTCATGTAAATTAGACCTTTATGTCAAAATCAAGCACGTGGACAAACTTTAACACAAGAGACATTTAGTTTGAGGAAGTGAAAAGCTTCAAAAAAAGTAGGACAACATCTTTGAAAAATAATGGAATCGGAATTGTAACATAAGGTTAAGAGTGGAGTAGGAGCGACAGCTTGGATTTGCATGTGGATAATGTGTGGAATTCTGCATAACAATGTAATATTTACCAAACACGTAATCGACTGACCAGTGGCCACTTGTTATTGCTATTTGTTGTTTGTGAAAAATGGAAGACATAAAAATAGTCGTAGACGTAAAGCAAGCTGAAATCAATTACCTAACAGTTCGGGCCGTTTTTGCGACGTCGGACCGTTCGGCCCGTAGAAATTTGCAGCCCCGGGCCGGCCCACATGGCCCGGCCCGCCACCGGCCCGCAAGATTACAAATTGGCGGCCCGCCACCGGCCCGTGGGCCGGTGGCGGGCCGCGGGCCGGGCCGGTTTTTTACACGGTAAATGGCAATTTTTCAATAAATTTCGGTACCATTTCAAGTCTACAATCAAAATTTCATTTACGGATTTTCAATGGCTTTGTTTTAAGATGTTTAATTACACATAATGGAAGTTAGGATTGAGCTGTGTCGGTATCTGGGTGTCTAAGGTTGCTATATGGTGGCTACTTATTGGATATACCTAATCCATTTTAAGTTACGTCTATGAGAAGGGTGTAGAAGCTTTTTATATGTGAACAGTTTGGAATGAAAACATTCGCTTATATAGTTAGATTTGATTGTATTGGTATTGATGTAAGGGGGCATCGTTCGCAGTTTAAAACGCAGTGCTCTTGTTGCGATTGTAATTGCTAATTGGAAACGTAACCAACATCCAAAACCTTGTTAGACAAACTAAACGAAATTTGGTTTAGTTTTTTCCCTGCTATTGGTCATGTAAATTAGACCTTTATGTCAAAATCAAGCACGTGGACAAACTTTAACACAAGAGACATTTAGTTTGAGGAAGTGAAAAGCTTCAAAAAAAGTAGGACAACATCTTTGAAAAATAATGGAATCGGAATTGTAACATAAGGTTAAGAGTGGAGTAGGAGCGACAGCTTGGATTTGCATGTGGATAATGTGTGGAATTCTGCATAACAATGTAATATTTACCAAACACGTAATCGACTGACCAGTGGCCACTTGTTATTGCTATTTGTTGTTTGTGAAAAATGGAAGACATAAAAATAGTCGTAGACGTAAAGCAAGCTGAAATCAATTACCTAACAGTTCGGGCCGTTTTTGCGACGTCGGACCGTTCGGCCCGTAGAAATTTGCAGCCCCGGGCCGGCCCACATGGCCCGGCCCGCCACCGGCCCGCAAGATTACAAATTGGCGGCCCGCCACCGGCCCGTGGGCCGGTGGCGGGCCGCGGGCCGGGCCGGTTTTTTACACGGTAAATGGCAATTTTTCAATAAATTTCGGTACCATTTCAAGTCTACAATCAAAATTTCATTTACGGATTTTCAATGGCTTTGTTTTAAGATGTTTAATTACACATAATGGAAGTTAGGATTGAGCTGTGTCGGTATCTGGGTGTCTAAGGTTGCTATATGGTGGCTACTTATTGGATATACCTAATCCATTTTAAGTTACGTCTATGAGAAGGGTGTAGAAGCTTTTTATATGTTGTGGGATATTACCCATTACGGCACTAGTAGTTAGCTGCGCAACAGCGCAGCATTGAAAATTATGTGTAGCGCTATCTTCACACGTGTGATGTAAAGTATATTCTATTTGATGAAATTATACAACTTTGAGCTATTTTGATAATTGTCTTATTCATGAATGATGAAAGTGATTTCTTTTTGGGTTAGCTACATCAGTAGCACAAAGTATATACAGCCACGTCGGAATTTTAGGGGAAAGAAAAAGAAAGAAAATGAGAAGAATTCTTTAAATAAAGAAAAAGAAAAAGAAATTTGCCTTCAATTTTCTTTAATTTAAAGAAAATGGCAAAGAAAAGCGGCTTCCTTTTAATTTAGTGTCATAGTCTCTTTCTGCTTTACTCAACGTAAGTCTCAAAGAGAGATTGACAGCTGTTACTCTTGTAACATAAGCATTCATAGCATAGACCACATACATTAAAGCAAGCAGGAGTCCTATCGCAAGGGGTCACTAGGGCTGGGTTGCTTACGCAGAATTGACCGACAGCTGAAACCTGAGACAGCCTAATGACTCTTTCTTCTTTAAAGAAAAAGAAAATAGAGTCCAAATTTCTTCTTTTGCAAGAAAAAGAAAAAGAAAATGGAAAGAAAATTTAAAGAAAATTTTTCCCCTAAAATAACGGCGTGGCTGTATAAGCGAGAAAAGTGCAGGTTTAGGCAGTTGTAGTTGTCATCGGTGTGTCAATTGGGTTGGGGGCTTGATTCGTTATTGGGTAGGAACCGACTGGGCCAAGTTTAGGTAATCGGGAGTGGGTAACGCCCTCCCCTCTGCATGGTTTACTCACTTATCGTGCTCTCTCGTATGTTTATAATAGTTTTGTATGTCTGTTGAAGAATTGGTATGAGTATTTGACATCTGATTTAGTAAAGTCTAGCGGTATTTGAGTTTATTAGATCTAGGGACGGTCGCTTAGGGTCCACAGATAATCACTCTCTATTTATATTTGCTAACTTACAGTACTCTCGCTCCTTCTCTTAACTGGCTAGGCTTAGATGTCACACACTGAACTCTTACTTGCAATCTTTACTGAAGTCCGACATAGTTTATTATAGAGGTACTCACGCAGTACTTCACAAATAGTGGCGACCGTGATTTTTCAGTAGATGTCTAAAGTTCTAGCTTTTTCTGAGAAGAAAAGGGAGCACGATAAGCGAAACAAACAAAGAGCACAACTTTGGGGGCTCTTATCGTATTTTGACGGACCGGTCGAACTAGACAGAGGGACTCCCATGGCTTCAAAGCAAGGTGTTGCAAAATCGGGGGGTCGTGGTCGGGGGGGTATCTCCCCCAATGCTAGTCCGGGTGGAACGGCTCCAGGTATTGGAAGGGGGACCCCCAGAAGACCGGAAGGTTATGTCCCTGATATCCCTCCACAATTATGGGAAGGGCAAAATTCTAAGGCGAAACCAGTCACAGAAAGAGGATCAGGGGGGCGAGGGGGACCCTCCCGGATTCCCCCCCACCCACAAGTTCTCGCCGGACCCAGTCCCAGTTGGGGGTTTCGACCTCCACGGCCCCGTCTACATCTTCAGAGGCCCCGTATGGTGGTCATTCAAACAAAACTTTTGGGGGGCCAGTGACTCGGTCACAATCTGGGGCTATTCGCCCCCAAGTTTCGCAGTCTGCGGGTTCCCTGTCTCTAATGTCGCAGTCGGGGGGCCCCCAAGTCCTACCCGCTACTACCCCCCCAGAAATAGTAGTTTCGGGGGAGGAAACTACGGTAAAATCTTTGTCTGGGGGACCTGAACTGCTGCAGACTTCGGATTCGCTTCAGGGGGGACAACTGTTCACCCCCGGCCCTCAATTTGATGCTTTTGATGATTCTGTCGAAATTGACGACTCAGACTCGCAAGATGAGCAACTTTTGTCAGCCATGCAGAATTATTTGGACTACAGGCGGAAAGATCTCGGTTTGGCGCCAGTCACGGTTTCTGATTTGTTGGGGGGAAAAAGTTCGGGATCAAAAAGTTCGGGGGAGAAAAGTTCGGGGGAAAATAATCCCGAACCAGTTCCGAACCAAACTTCCGAAAATGACCTGATTCAGTTACAACATCAGCAAGTCCCTCCCACTCCCGCGAAGTCTGTAGCTGCGGCCCCTCCCCAGACCCAGGAAGATATGGCAGAAAAACCCGACAGAAGATTGGGTGGTCATGCTCAGAATCGGGGGGCGCCCGCTCCTCCTCCCCAGGGGCGACCCGAGTCTTTTGCGCCCGACGGCCAGTCTCAGTCGCAAGGTACGTCTAATTTTACGTCAGATCCAGAGTGCAGTTCGGCCTCGTCGTCTCGGGGACAGGTGGGGCAACCCACTTTGGGGGTCCCCAGTCTTGCAAACGGTGCTCAAGGGGGATCACCTAATTTTGGGCAAAATTCAGGGCATGTCTGGTGTCCACCGTCTGTACAGCACCCGCAAGGTACGTTTCAGCGTGCTTCTCCGTCAGGTCAAGCACAGGCCGCCCAGAACGTTCAACAACCGGCCCAAATGCCGTCGTCCATGCCGGGTTTTTCTCAATCACAGTCCCCGGCTCAGCAGCCATTATATACGTATACACCTCAGACTGTGCAGCCCGTGCCGCCCTCGGCACAACCCGGCTATTATGCCGTTGATATGTACGGAAATCCAGTATACGTATATAATTCACCGGCACAATTTGCTGCTGGAACTGCTGTTGCCTTACAACCGGCGGCCCATACGTACGTACCGGGACCTAACCAAGCGGTTACGGCTCCGGCGGCATTAGCTGTAAATCAGACGGTGGAAACCAGTCCACAGAACGTCAAAACATCAGATTTCGTATTGGGAAATTCAAGGGTGGCTGCCGACCCGCCTCCTCCGCCGGATAGGGGGGGGGCGCCCCCCCGGGTTTTTCTGCACAGCAGATCAGTCAAAAGGGGGTTTTTTCCAACAAGGAGGAGCGAGCGACGCCTGCTCGCCACCCAACTCCGGCGACCATGGTGGCCACAGATGCTTCAGTTTCAGGCCACGATCCGCGCCTTTTTCGTACGTATATTGAAATTCTCCGGGACGTTCCGCGGTTTGACCCAGAGTTACTCTATGTTGAAGACTGGCTTCCACAATTCGAATCTGCAGTGGAAACGTATCAAATTCCTAAAGATCAGTGGCCTCGTCTTTTATACAGTAAATTGGCGGGTAAGGCCCAAATTTATGCCTCCCGTGCGGGTCTTTCTATGATCGACTCATATGACAGTATTCTGAAACTTTTGAAAACTCAGTTTCCTAAACCGCAGCTGTCATACCAGCAAAAATATACAGCTTTTGTTAACCGACTTCAACGTCCCGGAGAACACATACGTAAATATATCTCGGAATTGCAAGCTTTGGCGCTGGATATCTGGAGTGACCCGGGTGACCGGGAGAAGCACTGTGTCCAGCAGGTCTATGCCGGGGCAAATGACAAGTACGCGGCGTCGCTCGTCCCTTTGGGGGCGTATGGGGAACCGTCTATGGAAGACATTTTGCGGGTGATTGACAAACTCGACGCCCGAACCCCACGCCCCACCCCAGGGGATGCATTGTCGTATGACCCCCCAATCTATCATGTGGCATCCTCAGAGAGAGCAGAACCGGGCGGGAGTTCTAATGACCCGTTGGAACAGCTACGTAAGGAATTGCAGGATCTTCGGGCACTATGGGAAAAAGGGAAGGATGCACGGCCTAGATTTGAGGATAAGCGCAAGGATAAGTGCCTCCATTGCGGCAGGAGGGGCCATGATCCTAACAACTGTTGGGAAAAATATCCTCAGCTGGCCCCGGCAGGTTGGAGGGGGCGACCTCTCCCCAGGGAACAGGTAGCTGGAGTTACCCAGTACGTACCAGTCTATCCGCAGTTTTGTGCACAGCAGCCGGTTTATCCAGCTTTACAACCTGCTCCTGTCCCTTTAGCTCTGCCCGCCCCACAGCCTTCTTCGGGTCAGCATGCATATGGTCCACAGTGGGAGGCACCGCCAGCTCAGAGCACGGGTCAAGTTGTTTCACCTGGTGCAGCCGTGCCTGCTTTACCGGCGCCTTTGGCCCCGGCTCCAGCACCTTCGGTCCGGGGTGTTACTACACAACCTTTAGCGGCACCGCTGGCGCAACATTTTGTTAGAGGATCGGACCAGAACGCTGCAAATCCACAGGGGGGCACCCCTCCTCCCCGCGTTTCGGCTCAACAACAGGGGGTTGAACATCTTATAGGGTACGTCGAGACTGAACCACAGCCTTCGGAGCCACACGTATTTGGGGTAGGTTCTCCAGAGGATACGACTCCCGAACAAATCGTTCAGTCTTTTTCTATGATCCAGTCAAATTTTACGACGTTGGCAGCTATTCATATGCATACGTATACTCATATGAAAAAGTTCACTGAGGTTTTGAAGAAACAAATTTTTGACTTGGGCCATGCCATTGCGGACGCGTGGCCAGAAAAACTCGAACGGGAAGATATTTTGGGCTGTGAGGTGACGGTGCCCGAAACTGACGAAGTAGTTCAACCTGTGGAGGAGGGTCCCGACCCTCCCCCTCTGCTCTCTCTGAATGGGGAATCTCCCTCACCGACTGTGACGTCTTGGGAGCAGACTGCGGGACTCGCTGTGTCTCAGTCTCAGGGTGCGGTGGTCGACGCGGCCTCTGGGACTGGGACCAGTGGGGGCGCGTCTGGGTGTGCGGCCGATCCACCATCCAGACCCGCCCCGGGGGGTACATCAGCTCCAGAAAAGCCCCTGCATTCCTTGGTGGTTGTGCCCAACTCCATTTCTGATCTGCAATCTGAAGCTGTTTTAGCTGCTGGGGACAATACACCGGCAGTTATGAAAGGGCCAATATTTGATGGCCATTGTAGATTCGGGTGCCTCTATTTCAATCATCAGTCAGGGAGGTCTAGATCGTCTTTTGAGAGCAGGAGCAGATATTGTGGTTCAATTCCCAGATGCCATTAGGGCTAGAACTTCGGGGGATACTCCACTACGTATCGAAGGAAAAGTTTATATCCCTTTTGAAGTGGGTGGAATTCAATTTGGGTGGCATTTTCATCTAGCTCCGCAATTCTATCGTGACATTTTGCTTGGGACTGATTTTTTGAAAGCTTATAGTTGGGATATTATTTTTTCCGAAAATCGTGTTAGTATGAATGGGTTGAGGCTCAAAATGCTCACTCCTGAGGAAATTCGGGCCGAATGGGACTTGGGTGATGCAATGGCCTTTGCTGTGGTGCTGGCCATTGACGTACAAATTCCCCCGTCCACGGAGAAATGGGCAAAGGCCCGTATCTCCTCTACCCTCGCTGATCCTCTGTATTTTTTTGAGCCGTTCGATTCTTTTATTGACGACAACAAAGTTTTGCCCTATGCTGGGGTAGTGGAAGTACAAGATCATTTTTTCGAATTTCTATTGGTCAATCCCACAAATTCTCCAATTTCAATTTCACGATCTACGGTTGTGGGGTCTGTCGTCCCCACCTCAGACTATGCTTCTGAAGGTTCAAACTTTTCAAAACCCTTGGTGGTCTCTCAAGCTCGTGTCTCTCAGGACCCTTATATCCATGATATGGTCTTTGCAGTCGATGACAATTTGGGTGTCCCTCCCCCTCATGTTGCCTCAGCTCTCACGTATAAGTTGGCCACTGACTCAGCTTTTGAAGATGACAGCGTTTTTTCTCTTGCCTTTTGGCCAACAGAGGATCCACCCCAAAAAGAGGGGGTAGCCCTGAGTCTACCCCAAAAAGAGGGGGTAGGTGTGAACCTACCCCAAAAAGAGGGGGTAAAGACAGTAAAAAGCCCTATGGCTGAAATTCTTCCGATCGATGCGTGTGAAGACCAAGATGAACTCCCAGAAGTGAAATCTGCTCAAAAAGGGGTAACAGCTCCACCCGAACCCTCCGACCCTCCCGTAACAAGTGATCCGAGCTTGGGAGACTGTGGGGAGAAAGTTTTGAAATCGTGTCTTCTGCAGGGGGAGGATCTCTCTCCTGTCGCAGAAGGCCATAATTTGGGATTACCTCTTGTTTCTGTAACATTTTCAGATGAAGTTCAAGTTTGGGTGGAAGACCGGCCGGTTTTTCGGCTACGGGAGGAGTCAGAAACCCTTTTGGCTCCTCCCTCTTCTAAATTTGGCCTTGTACGGGGGGAAGGTTGGCCTCAGGAGGTGAGGGGGGTCGACCCCGCCCTCCTGGAGTCTCCTTCGTTCTCTTCGGCAGCTCAACTTGCGCCTGGGTTCGACCGGACCAGTTTAGCTGCTGAACCTCCGTCCGAGAGCCATCCCGAACTTATTCCGGGTTCAAGTCATCCCGAACTTATTCTTTCAAGTTCAAGCCATCCCGAACTTTCTACCCCGAACTTACCCCATCCCGATCTTACGACTTCTGTACAAAAATTTTCTGTGTCTGATACAAGTCTGTCTCAAGCCGTGAATGATAATGGGCACCACTACTATGTATCTCTCAAGGCACATCCTGGTGAGCATGGGTATATACGTATTCCGTGGCTTGACCTTTTTTCTGGCACTATTTCGGAACATACGTATATACGTACTCAACCAGAAAGCCAGTTGGCAGGTCCCGTCTCGGGGGGCTCTACTGTGCCCCTCTCAGATTTACAGGTACGTGCTCTCTTGAACAGCAAGATTCAGCTACATAATTGTTGTTTGACTCGGCGTAATCAGCGACGGTTACGCCTCATGATTTTGAATTTTCCTCAAATTTGGGATGCAGCTGGGGGCTTCGGTAAGACGGACATCGATTACCACTATATTGAGATTGAGCCAGGTAAGCGCCCAATAAAAGCTCGGGCCTACAAAGTAAACCCGGCGCAAAAGAAAATTATTGATGAGAAGTTAGCGGCCTGGTTGGAACAGGGGTTGATTCAACCCTCGCGTAGTCCATGGGCCTCCCCCATCATTCTGGTTGCGAAAAAGGACGGGGATTGGAGGTTGTGTGTTGACTATCGAAAGCTCAACGCAGTCACAAAAAAAGACTGCTATCCCATTCCATATATCACAGGTCTTTTCGAGAGCATTTTGGGACATTCTATTTTTTCGAAACTAGATCTTGCGTCGGGTTTTCATCAGATTCCGATTTACCCTCCGGATAGGGAAAAAACGGCTTTTATCACTCATTCAGGACTTTATGAATTTAAAGTCATGCCGTTTGGGCTTTGCAATGCCCCTAGTACGTTTCAACGCATTATTGACAGAATTATGGAGGGATTTATAGTGTATATTGACGATGTCCTCGTTACCTCGGCCACCCAGTTGGATCACTTGAAGCGACTCTTGGAGGTTTTCCTCCGCTGTTCAAGGGAGCATGTCCTACTGAAACTTTCCAAATGTGAATTTGGGCGGTCTGAAATGGCTTTTTTGGGGCATATTCTATCTGCTTTTGGTATTTCGACTGATCCCGAAAAAGTACGGGTTGTCAAACGTTTTCCAGCGCCTAAATCTGTGAAAGATGTGCAAAGTTTTTTGGGTTTAGCTGGTTATTACCGTCGTTTTGTCCCGAATTTTTCGAAAATTGCAAGTCCTATTGTCGCCCTTTTGAAAAAGGACCGAGAATTTATTTGGGACGCAGCCTGCCAGCTGGCTTTTGAAACACTCAAGGAGAAACTTACCACGGCACCGGTTCTCATGTATCCGGACTTTACAAAACCATTTACGTTGGCAACTGACGCTAGCCACTACGGTATAGGGGCCGTCCTCCAACAACTTGATGATAAGCAAAAACTTCATCCTATTGCTTATGCTGCTCGTGCACTTGCTCCGGCGGAGAAAAATTATACCACAACGGAGCTCGAAGGTTTGGCAGTCTTTTTTGGCGTCTCTTATTTCCAACATTATCTTATTTTACAGAATTTTGATGTAATTACGGATCACCAAGCTTTGGAGTACATGTTTAGTGGAGAGCCTAAGTCCAAAGCTGCAGCGGGTCGGATTGCCCGGTGGGTGTCTTTTCTTCGTGGTTTCAAATTCCGGGTTATCCATCGCCCAGGCATTACTAACGGGGCCCCGGATGCATTGTCTAGAAATCCCCCACCTTGGGAGGAGGCAGGGTCTTTCGCTGACCACCCACGCATTCCAGATATTTTTGTGGGGTCTATTCTCGAAGATGTTTTTGAAGAAGAAGCTCCGGAGGAGGGTGAAAATGCCCCCCGCCCTACCGCTGCAGCTATGGCTGTCTGGAAAAAGGCTCTACAGCAAGATCAATTCACCAAGGCAATTATAGATTTTTTGGAGAAAAAGCAATTTCCATCTGATGCAAACTTCGCTACATTTTTGCGGAAACATTCGAGCGAATTTTTTCTGGAGGAGGGTGTCCTATACCGTCTTGGCAAATCTAAACGTCAGGAACGCCCAAAACTGATAGTTGTTCCGGATAGTTGCTATACGTATGTATTGGATGAATGCCATAAAGATCTATTGGGTGGGTGTCATAACCGCCGGTCCAAAATGTACCGATTTTTGAGCCTCAAATACCATTGGCCCACTATGAGTAAGGACATTGGGGTCTATATTAGCCGGTGTCGGGTATGTGCGGCTTGCAACCCGGGGCCCTCCAAACCACAGGCGTATCTAAAGGCGTTTACCCCGGTCGAAGCTCCCTTTGAGTTGAGCATGGATGTGATGCATGCTCCTCTCTCAAAAGCAGGAAATTCTAGAGTGTTGGTGGTGGTCGATTTTTTCTCACGTTGGAGTTGGGCATTCGCCATGCCAAACGAACAGACTCTTACTATTGCACGAATTTTTGCAGAACAGATAATTGCGGTTCATGGGGCCCCCCGGGAGGTTCTAACCGACAGGGGCACTCCCTTTTGCTCAGATCTTATGGAGGAACTGTGCAAATTGATGGGCACCAAAAAGGTACGTACTACAGCTTACCACCCAGAATCTAATGGGGCGTGTGAGAGACTTAATGGTACCTTGAAACGGATGTTACGAAAATGTCTTTTGGCCTATGAACGGGGGTGGGATGAGCTCCTCCCTTGGGTTCTGTTCGCCTATCGGGCAGTCCCACATGCTTCGACCGGGGAATCGCCTTATTACGTCTTGTTTGGTCGTGACCCCCGGCTTTTTTCGGATAATTTTTTGACAACGCCTATACCTCGAATTAGTGACTTTTTACCATCATACGTAGATGAACTTCGTGCTCGTATGCGACATATTCGGAAAATTTTGAACGATTATATAGCACAGGTTCAGAAAAAACGCAAAGATAAATACGACTCTAAAGTCAAACCTATTGAATACAAGGAGGGCATGATGGTTTGGAAAGATGTTTCAAAGGCAAATATTCCGAAGGGGGCAAGCCGCAAATACCTCCCGGCTTTTGAGGGGCCGTTTCGGGTCCTTAAAGTTATTTCTCCTACCAACTGTCAAATTCAATCTACACTCAATTCAGATGCCCCCCCTGAAACTGTACACGTGAATAGACTCAAACCATTTTTGATGGAATTGACACCTGATCAGTGAAATCTTGTTTTACCTTCCCCCTCAACTGTAGTACGTATGTATCTCACATTACTGATCTCTTTTGCTGTATTATGTTAACCTCTTTTAGTTTTAGCTTTTATACGTATATAATGTTTTTACCCACATTTGTGTTTTCTTCTATGTTTAGGTTTACATTTGGGTTTTTCTCCCAGTGCTGTGATTTTTCTGTTTATTTCAGGAATTCCCTGGTTAGTTTTGTCACATATTTTAGGACTCTTTTTATAATACACAGCTGTACGTATAGCAAATCTTTTGGGGGTTTGGACATTTTTTCTTTGTCTGATAAAATTTAATTCCCACCTGTAGAACTTCGTTGTACGTATTATACGTATACGTATAAAAAGTACGCTCTCACTTATGTTTTTCTGATGAAATTTAAACTTGAAAATCTTTTCATGATGGAATTTCTTTTACCTCTTTTCCTTGAATATAATTCTCCATTTCAGGTGGTTATATTGTTTCATTTAGAATAAATTTAGTTTTTTAGTCTTCACGTGGGTATTTTCGTAGCGCACATGTTTGTTAGATTTCTGGGGTTTATTCCCTTTTAAAGTCTATGGTTGTACTAGATTTAAATTTCACTTTCAAGTGTTTTTCCTTGACATTTATAAACTTTTCTTCTTTTTCCCTCTTTTGGTGCGCGGTTATACGTATATAAGTTTTTACATACGTATATTTTTACATACGTATATAAGTTTTTTCAACACAGTTTCGGCGGCAACGCTCTTCCTATTTCTGTTTGTTTACTGCACTTGTTCGTTTTTTTCCTTCATTGTTTGCACTTTTCTGTCTATTTCAGGAACCTTTTGGTCCTTCCTTTGGTGTTTATCGTGGGGTGCCTTTCCCATCAGCGGACCATCATTTGGATTCTGGATCCCTTGCCTTCATATCTCAGGTTGTTTCTTTTCTTGCTGTGAAATCTTTACCCTAGTGTTTTTGTGACTTTGTGACATGGTTTAAAAAAGGGTTTTTCTGAGACTTGCATTCTGATAAAGTTTTCCTGTGATATTGACACTATCTGAATTTTGAAAATTTGCCTTTTTTTAAAGTTTTTGTTTCCTTGATTTGCCATGTCACACAAATTCTCTAAAGCAGATAAACAGGTACTTCACAAATCAGCTCTTACCGTACGTATGAATATCGCGGTAACAGGGGGTAATTTGCGCGAGGTGGACCTTCCAGCGGGTGCCTCGCCCGCACAGTCGCCTACTGATGAAGAATCAGATACTTGTGTTCAGTCTGAGGTATTTGACGGAAAAGCTATTCAGTATTGCTCGCGTGAATTTCTTGTCAAGCATTTGTCTGACAAACCCCCTGCATTTTTCGCTTTTCGAGATCAGTTTGATCAGGCTCAGTATGCTACGTATATTCGCCTAATTTCTCAGAAAACAAATTTTCCTCCTTCTTTAGCTAAGGCTAGTATTGTAGTTACCTCGATCGCGCAATTGATTCGTTTCGTACCTTTGTGGGTTCGAGCAGCGGAAACAGCGGGGTTTATGGCTTGGGAGCTGGAGGGTACTTCCGCTAGGGATTTTTGGGGTTTCCCAGCTCAATCCACTCTTCCTCTTATACAAATTGCAGTCCCCCTCCCCGTAAAGTTGCAGAAATTTAGAACTGAAATTGACCAGGTTCATCCTATGAATTTGAAAACTGATCCTATTTCTTTAGGGATCTATTTGATTCCTCTGTATGTTTTGTTTTTCCAATACCCCTCGTGGCACTATTTTCAGTATTTGTTAGCTCCTCTTTTCTACAATACTTCCTACCCCCTTTTGGGTTTAAACCCATTGGCAAATGTCCGTCGGTTACTTGGGGCTTTGGGTATAGATGCTCGTCATTCTGCTACTGATATAGCCCACCTAGGTCGGTACGTAAATATTCGTGCAGAAGATCGTGTTCTGAAGCCTTGGTCTCCAGTAGATCCTAGGGGATCATACCCTTGGGTGCGGGCAGGGCGAGCCTTGCCTCCTCCGCAAAATTCTCGTGTCGATATTCCACTTTCTTGGTATCAAGAGAATATTTTGCAATATTCAGGAGATCTTTGCAAGGCTGTGCCGACGCGGGGGTTTCAGCCTTTTCCAACACCTCCTGAACTTATTTTTGGGGCTGCTAAGGTTAGGGATGTTATCTTGATAGTTCAAAAATATATTCATTTTGATCAGGCTTTTGGGGTTTCTGACTTTCGAAATTTGCGGGAGACTAGAGCTCTGTCAACCATGTCTAAGCCGCTTACTATGAAGTCTCTTCACAAATGTTTCGATAAATTGGAACAGGGGCCCAAAGAGGGTAAGTCGGGTGCTGCAAAGTCTGGTGAGGGTAAGACGGCCACTTCCCGATCTGCTTCGAAATCAAAAGGGGTCTTCGACCCACCCATTCCTTCTCCGGGTGCCTACCCCTTGTCTAGTCTTCCTGATCCATCGCGTGTGTCTGATGCCACCGAGTCTACTGTTTGGAAACCAGTCATTGTCTCGCTTGCTGAACGTTCTCCAATGCAGTCTATTCCTTCACATGACTGGATGGCACAGGAATCATGGGTTTCGGCATATCTACGTCCGAACCCTGAGCAGTCGTCTAGTCGCGATATTTCTCCATCAAGGGTTAGAACTCCTAAGGCTAAGAGAACGAAGGCTGTAGCATCGGCAACAGGGGTAGGTGGGGAGGTAGCTCTCGAGCATCAAGAGGCAATGCAACCGCTTCCTACGGCTGCTAGTACCCCGAAACGGGTACGACTGGCGGGTTTGTCCGAGTCCCTTGTTCTAAATCTGTCAGAGGACCCAGAGGGTGGTAACGGTATTCCTGAAACTATTACGGACCCGGTGGCTGCGTTTCAGTCTCCATCCGGGGCGAGGGTTGAAATGAGCGGGGTTGACCCTGCCTTCTTACCCTCTCCCGCAGCTCCTACCATTGTGCCCGGGGTTGACCCAGCCAGTGAGGAGTCTGGTGTTATTCGAACTGATCGTAGCCCTCGGTCCTGTTCTGCTAGATTTCTGGGGTCCTCCCAGATAAGTTCGGGCTCTGTCCCGATAAGTTCGGGCTCTGTCCCGATAAGTTCGGGCTCTGTCCCGATAAGTTCGGGCTCTGTCCCGATAAGTTCGGGCTCTGTCCCGATAAGTTCGGGCTCTGTCCCGATAAGTTCGGGCTCTGTCCCGATAAGTTCGGGCTCTGTCCCGATAAGTTCGGGCTCTGTCCCGATAAGTTCGGGCCCTGTCCCGATAAGTTCGGGCTCTGTCCCGATAAGTTCGGGCTCTGTCCCGATAAGTTCGGGCTCTGTCCCGATAAGTTCGGGCCCTCTTGTAACACGTTCGGGGGTTATCCCTTCAAC
Organism: Trissonchulus latispiculum; assembly: GCA_030248195.1. NCBI lineage: Eukaryota > Metazoa > Nematoda > Enoplea > Enoplida > Ironidae > Trissonchulus > Trissonchulus latispiculum. The sequence continues at coordinate 42,817 of JASAND010022049.1, forward strand.
TTCTGGTATGGTCAGGCAGCCACCGGCTCCTGTGGCTAGGTTGCCTCAACCAGTTGTGGGGTTAGGGTCAATTCCCCATCGGCAGCGTTCAAACTTTAATGATACCTTTTGGCAACGTCTTCCTTCTGTAGAGACACGTCAGCAGTTGGATTTAGTATCTTCATTAGGCTTGTCTGTTCAGGAACTTCAAGATCGGGTGGGTCATCCTCCTCCATTCTATGCATTTGAGGTTGCTTATCATACTATCGGTATGGGGGATACCACAGTCCTTGCTTTGCTGCGGGTACTTTTTCCAGAGGAATTCGTTTCTTCTGTTATTCCTCGGGTAGACACGCGCCCATGATAGAATCTAATGCGGCATTCTGGGCTACTCATAAGGACCGTTGTTGCCAGTTGTTGTTGTTGTTGTAATTCCCCCCTATCCCTCGTTCGGTATCTAATTTCTCTTTCTACCTAAATTTTATAGTAGATTTTCGTTCGAAACTTCTTTTTCATTGATAAAATTATTTTGCCTTGCAGTGTACTCTATTCCGAACTTATTTGGAAGCCTTCCCGAACTTTTTGTAAATATTGAATTTTCCGAAGATTATTTCTGAGCTTTGTTGAGATGTTCTGATGAACTTTAGAAGACAGTGTCTAATTATTGTTTTGTAATTTTTGCCAAATTGTTCGCTTAACTCTTCGTATACCTTTTTTTAATTAATTGAGGGTTCTCTGGGGTGGATTGCCTAGTTGACCTAAGACTGGGACACAAGTGCAATTCATCTCCCGGGTCCCCTCTCACTTTTATTGGGATATACTAAATCTCGTCTACGCTTTTTACCATCATACGTGTCGTCGGTGTGGGTTTTCGGAAGCTGTTGCCTAAGACTGGGTCGTTTCTGGGCACTCACATCGGCATGCCAGTGCTACAGTTAGGGGCTTTTGGTCCGTATTGATTTATTTGAGTTTCGTCTTTTGTCATGTAGTTTTGTAGTTTGTCTTTTTGATTCTTTCATTTGTTGCTTTATGCATACTTTAATTTTTCTTTTGTGTGTTTAGGTGATGCCTTGCTTTGTATTGTATCTGGATCCCCCCCCTTTTGCGCCAGGCGTGCCTCCATGGTGGATGTTGGTGAGGGCCACTTGTCCTTTGTTCCGGTGACTCTCCGGCTGGATTTTGGGCCTTTTACGAACTAAACGGCTTGCTTGGTATGGGCCCGCTCTCTGGGAAAGTGGGGTGAATACTGGCCTTTGTCATCTTTCATGGCCAGATAATTTCGGTGTTTGTGGGCCACTCTATTGGTGTGGCTTGGTCGGTCTGTACTATTTGTCACTTCATTTCATTCTGCCTGTCTTGGCCTATGGGACTTTTACTGTACTGTTTACCATCATATTACGCCCTGTCTACCCATATCTACTATTATATAATCTACTGGGATTGGACTATATTTTGTACTGTCTGTCCTGCATGATGCGCTCTGCGGGACACTCTTTTGCGTTGCCCAGCTTTCTTTGCTTGTTGCTGGTAAGGTGGTGTTTGGACTCCCGGCCTCTTTACTGTTGGTCTGGACTATTTTCTGTGCCTTTTTCCGGCATGACTCGCTCTGCTGGATTAATCTGTTTACCTTGGACAGGACCATGGTTTGCACCGGTCTATTTACTGGTGGGTTAACTATTGTTCCGGTAGCCTGTGGTCTGTATTTGCCTTGCCGATCTTTGTTACTGTAGTTACTGTATTGGATTTTTTCGGCACTATTCCATCTTTGGCTGTGAATCGTCGGGTTGGGTCTACCTTATGCTTTGGTCCAATGTTCTCAGGTTGGTATGGGCATTTCTTCTGGCAGTCCCTGGTCGGATATGTGGCACTAACTCTGCCATTTGTTGCTCTGCCTTTTATGAACAGTTTGTGTGCCTCTCGGTTGATCATTCCCGCCTGCTGCCATGGTTCCCGGCACGCCTTTGGACGTTTCCACCCCTCCCGTTGTTTGTCGTATATATTTGATTGTGTCTATTGTGTCTATTTATATTCCTTGTTTTTTGTAGTCTTTTCTAACTATTTTTTCTTTAATAGCTACGTTTTGAGTTGTTTGTTATTTTGTACTATCACTATTTTTGCCATATTCTACAGGTTCCTTACTTTTGTGCCTATAATTTTTGACTTACGTCGTTCTGTTTTCCACATTTTTGTTTGTTTCTACTATATTGTCAGTTTACTCCTTATGCAACACATCCATGACGTGACTGTGATTGTTGTTTTTCTATGTGCTTTACTTGTATGTGTGGGTTTCATATTTTCTTAGGGTTAGTTTGTCGTTGGGGTATAGTTGGGGGGAACGTGCAGTGGGTCGTGTCCCCGAAGTATTGTCTCTATTCGTCGTGGTTCGCAGTCTGGAGGTTACTACAGGTGTATTTTTGTCACAATTGTTTTTGTAGTTGTTTTGTTTTGAAAAGTTTAGTAGGTAGTTTTTCAGTCAGTGTAGTTTGTTCGTTTGTTCGTTTGTCAGTTTGTTCGTTCGTTTGTTTCGTTTCGGTCACAGCCGACACAGTTTTACCCAGTCGCAGTTCGACGAGTCATTCCGAGCTGACTGTGAGCCACGTAGTTCGTAGGCGGTGGGGATCGTTTGGCTCCACTTTTATTGTAGCTAGTATCGTAACATTCCGTTTTATTACTAAAACTACTACTTGAGGCCTCAAAACTAATGTAACACAAGTTTTATCATTGTCTAATCCACTGTGTGACACCTGTTGTGATCGCCGCGCGGGGGGCCGGCGGCGGAAAAGAGGGGGTATTTTGTGGGATATTACCCATTAGGGCACTAGTAGCTAGCTGCGCAGCAGCGCAGCACTGAAAATTATATGTTGTGCTATCTTCATATGCGTGACGCAAAATATATTCTATTTGATGAAATTATACAACTTTGAACTATTTTGACAATTGTCTTATTCATGAATGATGAAAGTGATTTCTTTTTGGGCTAGCTACGCCAGTAGCACAAAGTGTATATAAGAGAGAGAAAGTGTAGGTTTAGTTCAGTTGTCATCGGTGTGTCAATTGGGTTGGGGGCTTGATTCGTTATTGGGTAGGAGCCGATTGGGCCAAGTTTAGGAAATCGGGAGCGGGTAACGCCCTCCCCTCTGCATTGTTTACTCACTTACCGTGCTCTCTCGTATGTTTATAATAGTTTTGTATGTCTGTTGAAGAATTGGTATGAGTATTTGACATCTGGCTTAGTAAAGTCTAGCGGTATTTAAGTCTATTAGATCTAGGGACGGTCGCTTAGGGTCCACAGATAATTACTTTTAATCATACTCGCTAACTTACGGCACTCTCGCTTCTTCTCTCAATTGGCTAGACTTAGATGTCACACACTGAACTCTTACTTGCAATCTTTACTGAAGTCCGACATTAGTTTATTACAGAGGTACACACATAGTACTTCACACACAATGTGAACAGTTTGGAATGAAAACATTCGCTTATATAATTAGATTTGATTGTATTGGTATTGATGTAAGGGGGCATCGTTCGCAGTTTAAAACGCAGTGCTCTTGTTGCGATTGTAATTGCTAATTGGAAACGTAACCAACATCCAAAACCTTGTTAGACAAACTAAACGAAATTTGGTTTAGTTTTTTCCCTGCTATTGGTCATGTAAATTAGACCTTTATGTCAAAATCAAGCACGTGGACAAACTTTAACACAAGAGACATTTAGTTTGAGGAAGTGAAAAGCTTCAAAAAAAGTAGGACAACATCTTTGAAAAATAATGGAATCGGAATTGTAACATAAGGTTAAGAGTGGAGTAGGAGCGACAGCTTGGATTTGTATGTGGATAATGTGTGGAATTCTGCATAACAATGTAATATTTACCAAACACGTAATCGACTGACCAGTGGCCACTTGTTATTGCTATTTGTTGTTTGTGAAAAATGGAAGACATAAAAATAGTCGTAGACGTAAAGCAAGCTGAAATCAATTACCTAACAGTTCGGGCCGTTTTTGCGACATCGGACCGTTCGGCCCGTAGAAATTTGCAGCCCCGGGCCGGCCCACATGGCCCGGCCCGCCACCGGCCCGCGGGCCGGGGCCGGGCCGCGGGCTGCGGGCCGGGCTCGGGCCGGGCCGGCCCGGCCCGCGGCCCGGCCCGTAGGACCACATCGGCCCGCGGGCCGGCCCGGCCCGCAAAATTTTCTTATTTTCCAACACTACTTAGGGGTAGTAGTGCCAGCTTAGAACGTATGAATTTTTGAGGGAAGTGGAATGCTGACACTGAACAATTGCCATAACAATTACCCGAGGTGTTATACACGGCTATCAGGATCTCCATTACGTCCACCGTAATTGAGATTCTGTGGTTAGCTCCACCTGACGGGCGGTCGACCACTCTTTGGCAACCTTGACAATCCCGGTAAATGCCCTGAAGGGATGTGAAATGGGTGCTAGAGCTTATTTTAGCAAGCTCTAGACTTAACATGATCCTCCACTTATAGTGCAGTAAGGAACCGCTGCTCTGTATACATGCATATACATACATATACATACATACACATACACATATACACATACACATACACATATACATACATATACGCCCGATTCAAGGCCCGGGCACAACTCTATCTGTATGAGGCTCGAATTTTGAATTGATCGACTGAATATAGTCCCTGATTTTTTTTCTCCCCCATTAACAACCAGTCGAAGACAAATTTTTCTGGTTGAAAAGAAAAATATTCAATTAAATGCTCCAGCTGCGAAGCTTTGGGAAAGTTGTGCCGTTAAGAAATTTCCCGGGCCGGGCCCGGGCCCGGGCCTGCTGAACCGACCGGGCCGGGCCTCGGGCCGGGCCGAGCCCGGCCCGGCCCGGGCCCGGAGGCCCGATTCAAAGACCGGTAGGCCCGGTGGGCCCGGCGGCCCGGTGTAGGCCCGGCCGGCCCGGTGAAGGCCCGGCATACAAAAAACAGTGTCAAACAATAGCTAGTGCTATTTATTACAACTTGGACAACTCCTGGAAGCTTAAATTTGACTTTCTTATGCAGAGAATTTGAAAAAATTATGAAATTTGCACAACAAAAATTTGACCGGGCCTCATCGGGCCCGACCGGGCCTGGCCGGGCCTCCAAGGCCCGGCAGGCCCGGTAGGCCCGGCTCGGGCCGGGCCTCCGCGGCTGACCGGGCCCGGGCCCGGGCCGGGCCTACCGATCCGACAACCGGGCCCGGGCCGGCCCGGTGCAGGCCCGGCCCGGGCCCGGCCCGGAGCCCGAGGCCCGATTCAAGGCCCGGGCACAACTCTATCTGTATGAGGCTCGAATTTTGAATTGATCGACTGAATATAGTCCCTGATTTTTTTTCTCCCCCATTAACAACCAGTCGAAGACAAATTTTTCTGGTTGAAAAGAAAAATATTCAATTAAATGCTCCAGCTGCGAAGCTTTGGGAAAACGAAATTGCATTTGCCTATCCTAGAAATGTTAATTAGTCTTAAATGCGGCATTCGTTATCATAAATGCTGTTAATGAATATATTAGATCCCAAAAGATCCAAATTTAATGGACAATTTCTCAAAATCTGGACTTCAATCGGAAGCTCCCAACTGGGATTAATTATGAAAAATCACAGCTGCTTAAATTAGTTCCAGATGTTTCAACTTATCAGTACTAAAAGTTGCCAATTAATCTTGTAATTAAAGTTGGTAATCATTTTTCCAACGCAGAACGCTGTGGGGAAATTAGATACATCAAACTTTAAGGTCATAGGTTGGTAGGCTGACCTGATAATAATTTCCAGTGGATAAGAATAAAATTGCTTCTGTTTACAAGCTGTTTTTTACTGCAACAATTTACGCTGATGTCCATTTGCGCACAAATGTGAAAGGTTGAAATCTGGACTAAAATGAGAAAAGTGTAAGGGAATCAATTAATTCACAAAATCTGACAATTGTCGCGTCCAATTTGGCAAATAAAACAAGGACTTTCCTCAGGTAGGCTTGATAAATCAGAAATCACGTGATTATAGCAATAAAACCTGACAATTTATGTATTCAAAGTGTCCATGCAAATAGGTGCTTTCCGCTCTCACAGCATTGATACTAATCGTTTCGTAGACGCTTTATTTACCTTTGATAACTACCAAAATAATGATAACCAAAGCTGGCTCAGAGATATAAATATTCCCACAGTAGGTGTATGTTATAGCTGGCTTTCTATTTGTGACACACTGTGCTTATCTAGTAGTACCTACGCATATACGGTTGGTTATTGAAATTGAGCGATTGAATTTTTGCAAATTTAATGTTTAGTCATAACCTGGCATACTTTGATTCTGCTATGTTTTTTATGAGCTTTTCAGGCAGTATGCAGAATTTCAATTTCGTTGAGCGGATGAATTTAGGTAGCATTAGACATTCGGCATTTGAAATTTCTGCCTTCTGTAATTTTGCAGAATAGAATTTTATGATCCTGTTTCCAAGGATTGAAAATTAAGAATCACCTCATAATTGAACCGACACCTTTTCGTTTCTAGGACTTTTTTTAAGAAATAAAGAATTTAAAATTAAGTTAAATTTAAAAATTAAATCATAATACATATCTAAGCCAATTTTTTATTATTTTGTAGAAATCATATTTGCATTTTTATCCGCCACCACCTTTAGCTTTAAGTGACAAATAAACGAAATGGGTGTTTTTTCTGGGTTTAGGTAAAAACTCAGCATTTTATGATTCATTTTACCCTACGTAATGTTTAGGTATTAGTCATCGTGTTTGTGAGTAAAAATTATAATTTATTACTACAAAAGGCACAAACTTTGAAAACCGGCCGCCAATGAATGCACACACATTTCTAGTACAATATTTGTGTAAACTTTTGACGCAATCCAATTTTAAAAAGATATTTACAACCAAAAGGATATGTTTTTCTTTTTTACAGTTCGGTTGCATTTGCAGTTTAAATTGCAGTTTAAAACTTTGCATTTGCAGTTTTAAATTGTTTTAAAGTTTTTCTGTAATGTTAAGTTGTTTGTTCTTTTTAAAACTATTTAATTTAATCTGTAGATTTATTTATTTTGCAGGATTGATTGTTAGCTTTGATTAATACTTCTATTCCACCTTTTGCAATTGCATACAACTACATACGCTGGAAGTGAACCGTCAGTAGCAGAACCGTTTTCCGCTTTTCAATATTTTTAAGGCTATGTCCTAAAAACAACCTAGTTGGTTTTTGAAAGAAAATTCTAAAATTCTGTGCTGGTTTCTACACTTTTGCATCTGTGGTAGAATATCTGGAAGTTTCGTGCTTAATGTTAGCTGGTTTAATGATTTATTGACTTTTTTAGTTTATTGGTAAATTCCAATAATTCCAAATCAGTTGACATCCGAAATTGATTGGGTGTTCTCAATTTTCAGATTTCACAGTGGGTGTTCTCGACTTGAAATTTCGTTTGGCATTTTGCTTGACTAGTGCAAAATTCCACTGTTAAGATAATGCTAAATTGCAAGACAAAATTTGTGTTAAGGAATATCAGATGTGTAGAAATGTTGTTTAGACAATTTATTAAGGGCAACTGTTTTAGAGTGGGACTAAGCTATAAAACTTTGTGGGTTGACACACTTTCGACCAGACAACGCTAAGTTAATGTTAGCAGTTGTTGTTGTTATTGTTGTTCCTCAATTTATAGAATCTTGATAAGATTTCGCAGATATGTTATGCTGTGTTTGTCCATTTTCCACTATTTCTGATTTGATAATTTCGCTTTTTCAAATTATAATTTAGATTTTTTCTGATAAGCCACGTGTTCTGTTAATTTTGAGGTTTTTCAGTAAAAGAGCATAAACAGCAAAATAAAGTTAAAACCAAGTGATAGCTTTTAGTTAATTTCAAGTGCGCGATTTACCTGTCATCAATTTCTACCAGCTTAATTGTTTCTTAACAAAACCGGTGAAAATTTTCGTTGAGCTTGTATTTCAACTAGGAGGCTTCTGTGGCTCAGTGGTAGAGCGCCTGAACGGCAGCCAAAAGGTCGATGGATGGAATCTCGGCTGAAGCAGAAATTTTGAAGACCATTTATCACCAGTTGAAGTTGGTTATTTATTATTGTGAAGTTGTGAACTTCGGGTCCTCTTCTTAGAGTCAAATATTATTTCAAACAAAACAGAATTTGATTTAGAATTTTTACAAGCAAGCGGAATATTGCAAAAAAAGGCAAAAATAGAAACATTTTGTCCCCAAGACCTTCGTTATTTGTGGGACTAAAGCATAATTAGAACCCATGAAGGTAGATATTAACTACGTTAGAAGGTTACATACCTAAGTTATGATTATTTTCTCTCTGCTTCCTTTCCGGACAGTACATGCCAGACGACAATTACTGGAATTTTATTAGATTATCTTCCATATTGGCATTTTATCAGATTTTGATTAAGCCTAAGATACATACACTTCTCCACCTTTTTGGAGGGGGGTCACGCCGGTCACCCACCCCCGAGGACAAACTCCCCTAAACGTATTAAGGCACCTTCCCAGAATTTTGTTTTTCCGGTTTTATTGCTTTCCGAAATCCGAATTTTCGAGTGAGGATGAGAGCCGGCTGAGTAAAAAAGTGAATGTGGTTGTTTGGCTTCGAGTTTAACTTTTAATTAACTGACACAGGCTGGCTACAGCAAATATATAGGGTACTTTATATGCTTTTAGGTAGACAATGCCTTGACCATTCAAACCTTTTATGAATTAAAAATTTAATTATTTAATTGATTCCTTCTTGCAACAAGTTGTTGAAGTTGACCCATTTTCCTTAGAGGAGGATTCTCGGTTATGCTAAGGAGTCGTAAAGGTATAAATTAAACACATAAATTATTGTAATCTTAGGAAGAACCGACTTGTAGATTCTGATTTTATTCTTAGATTGTAAAAATACATTTCTGTATAACGACAACTGTATTTCCGAAGACATCTCTCAACAGTGATGCCAACGGATAGCTGATTATGTATACTAATTTAAAATACTTTTAAGTTTTGTGAAAAGATTCTGCATTTGGCTACTGGCCAAAGAGCCAAATTTTGCTGGAAGTAATCTTGTTTTAATGGGTCGAATTACAGGCAAACTTTACACACTATCACATACTTTCAGTCAGAACGCATTTTTCCGCCTGGAGTCAAACGTTGACGGACTTGTAAACTTTCAGCAAATTTCATTCTGGGTGAAATCTAAAGCGTTTCTCACTTTCCGGAGAGCATAAATTGAGAGTAGCACACAAAAATGGAGGGGGGTTGACCTTCACGTTTTAATGGATTTTCAAACAAATAAATTGTCCTGAGACCATTATATTTTTATTGCCAGCTGCCAAAAAACTGTCACAAAAAATGGGTTTTTTTGTAAAAAAAGTTTTGAAATTTTTTCTTGAAACTTTCTCCCCTCCCTGTATTACTCTGGTCGTTAATCGCTCTTATCATGTGTAACAAAGACTGCAGAAATTTCAGTGCAAACTCTGAAGCGACTATTGAAACAGTCGTTAATGCAAAGCCCCCTGTAGAATTATTGTATTTGCATTGTAACAGGTCGGTTTGACAGTTTTTGAAAATTTCTGAACATCTAAGGTTTACACTTTTGTACAGGAATTGTGTAGTACACTTTTGAAATGGTATATACTCGGACAGTATTTCACGGTGTCTGCTTTAAGGTTAATACAGCCTTTCTTACAGTAGTTGTCATATCAGGATGGCTTTTGTTTTATTCAAATAACGAAGTTTTCATCAATTTCTCAGACTGTTTTGCTCCAAAACTAAAGCTTGAAATTCTTGTGGCTCAGTTGGTTAGAGCGTCTGTGCGTTAAGTAAAAGACTGCGGGTTCGAGTCCCTGGTGCCCGATTTTTTCCGGGTTCTTGGTGGTGTGCAACTTTCAACCTTTCATTAGTTTACAGTCCAGGGCTAGAATATGACGAAAAATGTGGAATTTTGAATTTCGATTGCGTTTTATTCCAGCTTAATAAGAAATTGAGATCACAGGTATTGTCCCTATAGGATTTTCCAATCGAGTAAATGTATTATACATCTTTTCGAAGCTCATGGATAAAACTTAAATTCTATATTCCATAAACCCCATGAGGTGCTAATCTGAAATCTATTTCGCTAACAGAGAGAGTAGTTGAAAACAATTTTTAGGGATAAACATTGATTTAGCGATAAAGTTAATTTTTACGATGCAACCAGACACAGACACATCGCTAATACCAAGAGTATGTAATACCAAGAGTGGGAAGCTTAGCCCTTCCTAGTGGAAATGGCCTGCGAGATGCTCGGCACATTAAGGCCGAAATCTCGGGGAGGGGGTCCCCACTTACCATTGTTCTGCATGTGTTTATATGAACTAAAACGCATCTGATTGGCTAATCGCTTACCTCATGTCAAAATTATGTGCATAAGTGGACCCCCCGACATCTCAGGGGGGGTCCCACATAGCGTTGTTAAGCGTGTGTTTATATGCGATTGAACTGAAATGTATTTGATTGGCTACTTTGCTACCGTAATCCTCATCAGTGAATTTCAGTTCGACCGCATATAAACGCACGCTTAACAACGCTAAGCGTGACCCCCCCCTCCTGAGATCTCGGGGGGGGTCCACTTATACACATAATTTTGACATAAGGTAGGGAATTAGCCAATCAGATGCGTTTTAGCTCAAACGCATACAACGCATATATTTCCATTAGGAAGGGCTAAGCTTCCCACTCTTGGTATTGCTAATGCCTAATTGTCGTTGTAAATCTGAGCTGGGAAGAGTTACGTTAAATTTTCAATGAAAGTTTTGAAAACTTCATAGATGTTTAAACCTTAAAATTGTGTTGTTAGAGAACGCAAACTGGTTGCTAGAGACACAAAAAGTGGGTGGTGTTTCAAGTGTTATTCATTTTCTTATCGACTTTTGCCACCGTGTGTTGTTTGGTCTGAATAAGTGGTTGACGTTTTTTGCCACACCACCAAAAAAAACTGTTGACTCAGCCCAAAACTGATACTTTATAGGAAGTTGTGAGAAGCAGTACACACTCATTCTAAGGGTTGTCTCTTTTGACATTCTAGAAGAATTTTTCGGGTCTCTCAGGTGCTGTAGTGACATAGCTTTTCTAGATGAATATCGCAATGGATTGAAACTGCTTTAATGCTAATTAATTGTTTAGTTAGTTATTTGTCAGTGGGCTAACTTATCAATTTGACTACGAATTAAGAGCTTTTCGAAATCAGTTGAAGGTCTCTGAAGAGCACACAATCACTTCATTATTAGGACGTGGTGGTTTTTATTCCTGCTGGAGCAGGAATGTATAAAAAGGAAACTTGTATGTTCGGTGCACTGTGAGTCATTTCTCTATTCAGAAGCCCTATCTTTAGGTCAGGGTTTTTTGCATTCGCATTATGCAAATTAGATTTTAGAACCTATTTAAGTAGCAGAACTGAGAGCCGTCGCGCAGTCTTCGGCTGTCAGCAATCTAAACGATTGCAGATTTTTGAGCACCAGTGTAGCTTGGGAGCTACCATGGTGCATTAGGCAATTAGATAAGGTACTAGCTTGCGCTGGACATCACAAGTTCAGTCCAATCATGGCATGGCAAGCATAGGCCTGATTCCCTGATGAGTTCATTAAGAATTGGGGAAAAATTAAGAAGGAATGAAAAGTAATAGAAATTTTGTGCACAAAAATTTTGATTCCTTTTTATTTGGAAGAAGTAAGTTTATCAGCTGTACTACTGAACCCAATGATGTTAACTAATTGTACTGTGCTGTGCTGAGGAAAGTCCGGTCTGATAAAAAGCAATAACATTTAGTGAGATACTTCAAATGATAACAGTAGTTCAATATCAAAAAAAATAAAGGTAATTCAAGTGAAATTGTAAACCTAATCCGGAAATTCCAACGCTTAAAAGACCTTCCGACAAAGACGATTCTGCAATTGAATAAAAATAGGTCTACAAAGGAATACTGCCCCGTTTGGGGCCTACTTGTTATTCCTGCAACACATGCCTAGCTATGTACATTTTTTGCTTGCAGAATATGCAAATTAGCTTTTGCAACAAGAAAGTTATACAATGCTAGCGTTAAAGTTAATGATTCAATAGTGACTAGGCAGCTAGTACTGCTTTATAACGGCATCAGTTTGAAAACGTATTTCGGTGGCCGCCCATTCCCGAATTTGTAGATTATGTAGGCGAGCTTTTGTTCTTTGTTTGCCAGTTCGGTACAAATTCAATCTTCAAGGCTTTTAAATCTCTCAAGCAATTTTAATATTTCTGGAAATAACATAGCCGTTTCAAGAAGTTTCAAGCTCAGATCATTCGCTGGTAATTGTTTTGTGGCAGCATTGCCTGTGCAAGTTTGCTGTGTCGAAAACAGAAGAATTCTGGAGTTTAAGGCTTTGCCACGCAGGCATGTTGAACCTAATTGAATGACTGTGCAATTGAAGGGAGGTTTGTGCGGCAAAGGGCTTTAATTTGGCATACCAGAACCAGCGGATACGGAAAAGGAAAACTTGTTACACCCTCACTGTCTTTAGGTGACAAGCAACACTAAAGCGAAATTCAGACAATTCTCGGCTGAGGAATCTTGCCCTTTTTGGGCACTGCTTGTTATAATTTACAGGTTGGGGTTTTAGGAATGGACTCTTTTGGCAGTGTAAAATGTACAGTAAGAACAGATCCAGATAAGTAATTTTCCGCATAAAGTATTTTTCTAAAGAATGGTAGCAAAAAGTTAACAGCAAATAGATTTTGATTTGGTTTTTTGCTTTGACTATGGATGCAAATTTTTGTATCAGTTTCGACTAGCTTAGCTTCCAACATAGACACAATTTTGCACAATACAAGTTTTGATCGCTTTTTACTGGTTCAGCTAAAGCTGTATTTCAACTGGCACAATGAGAATACTTCTAAGTGGCTAAAGCAATTCTAGTGGCACTTGAGTTGAGCAGTTTTCATGGGAAAGTTTACGTTTTTCTATGTAACACTTTTGCTGTTTTTACGCGTTTACTGAGCTTTCGTTTGAGTTGTGGTTAGAAACCCAGCAGGGATTGTTAGCTTTCGCAGTTAGCGTTTGTTAGTGGTATTTTCCTTGAAATTTTAAAATCCGAATCTAGAAAAAATATGATAGATATTAATAATTAATGAATATTATATGATAGATATTAAAAATTAATTAATATTTTAATAATATAAAGATGAAACCTAAATATAAAACTTATCACTTTTACAGGATTTAAGGATTTTGCAGTTTGTCCTTTTGTATATAGAGCAATCTGACATTTTTAACCGTACAAAAAACTGAAATTAAAAATGTTTCCTCTGTTAGCTCAGTTGGTAAGATGACCGCCTGCCGACCGCAAGGTCGGCAGTTCAATTTCCACTTGACTAATACTTTTTAATTTTTCTATTTCAGTTTCTCCCAACCCTTGAATGTTCACAATCGCCAACAACATCCCGCTCGCATCACTTCTGGCCCTTCTGGTCTCATGGGTCGGTCTGGGCTTCTTCTGTACCAAAATGAACCAAGGTCTCACCTCCGTTCACGAAATCGCCGATCAACTGTTCGATTCGGCCGTTGTGGCCCACTATATGGGCCGGGCCCGGCTGGTTTTCGTTCTGGTCGGTCTGGTCATGGCCATTCTAACTCTGTGTATGGCCATAGTGGGCGTTTGCGCCACTCGTAACTGTGCCTACTGCGAGTGCGATCCCCCACTCTACTCTCGGTGGGCCTATTGCCTGGGGCACCGGACCATTTGTGCCGCCTTCGTAACGCTGATCTATTTGCTCAATGCCTGCTGGCTGGCCGTTTTCACATTCCTGGTCGGACTGATGGCCATTTATCTCAGTTTTAGTCCGATTTGCCTGCCGCAGGCCGGCCATATCGACACCTTTTGCCTGAACTTTTCGCTGGTCAATCGAATTCTGGGCGCTGGCGATTCGGCAGCCGTTAGTCTGTTTTTGTGCGGCAACCCGATCGACAAATTCTGCAAACTGACTCGCAGCATCCTACCCTGGTTCTGGTGGGCCTATTTTGGCTGTATCTTTGTCCTCCTGGGCCTGTCGAGTTTCAATTCTTGCCTCTCAGCGAATTTTGCCCACACCAAACGGGCCTACCAGCTGCTACGGTCCAGTCCCCAGTCGAGTAAAAGCAGCACACCTGATTTGCATAATCTTCAGGCGCAGCAACGGTTGTGCCTAAATGGACAGCTGCCGTCCAAAAAGGATATCACCGTTCGAACGGCCAATTGGTCGGATCCCAGCAGAATACCGTCCAGTGTACAGTCCAGTGTTTAGCTCAAACCTAACCGCCATTTTTGCGAAAGAAAGTGAAAGGTTCTGATTTCGTTCGGAGACAAAACTTTTGTTAATGAGTCAAATCCTGGTTCAAATCCGAAAAGTTGGTTTAATTCGTATTGCTGGTTGCTGATTGCTGAATTTGAATTCCGGCGTCGGTATTATTTACGGAAACTTCACAATTCTGGCTCAGAAATCCGTTACGGGTTCAAGTCTGAACTGGATTGATTTATGATTTTGCTGAATTTCACGAAGAATTTATGCAAATTAACTCCTGTAATGGTGCTCTGTGTTAGGGCCTTTTCGCGCGTAAATTAAGTAGAGTAAAGACTTTTAAACTAGTTTAACCAACCGAGCTTAAACGAACTGCATTAATCCTGTCCGCAAAACGGATTAAATTAATTTTAACTCTTTTAACTCGTTTACATAACTCGCTGCGCGAAAAGGTCCTCAGTGATGACAATAATGTAGGAGGAAGTCGGAAATAGTGATATCATGACCTCCAATCATTATAGGTTATGAATAGTTTTGCAATTGATTGGTCTATAAACTACATTAACTGAAATTGTGAAACTACCTATCAATTGCAGTGTTACAGGTTTGTAACGTTTTGTAAGTGAAGCAGGCACAGGAAAGACTGATAAGTCTGTAACGAGAGTTCAGCTGATGGCCCTGTGGTGTAGTTGGTTAGCATGTCTGCTCCGGAGTCAGAAGGGCCGTGGTTCAAACCCCGGCTGGGCCAATTCTTTACTTTCAATGGTGAGTGAAAAACTGAACCTCCCTCTTCCCTTCTCTCTTCTATGTCCAACGCCTCCCGTTCGGGCTTGTCCTTGGTTTCCTCTTGGTCCACCAGCCCTGGTAGAAGCACTACAGTTTTATAGAAAAATTTCGGTTAACCCGTGATGCTTTGTACGGCCAAATTCCCGTATTCTTAAAAGCGGGTTTACAGGAACCTGATAAAAGCTGAGATATAAACGGGATTAAGGTCAGAATGTTGTATTGCCACGTCCATGCTAAAATTTAGAATTTGACATATGGGTCCTTTTCAGGAAAAGGTTCAGCTGTCTTTAACCTGTTTTAAATCAGTCGCGATCGGTTTTTCGTGAAAGTTATAAAAGCCGAGAAAGTCAAGCTTGTTTGGAGCTATGTATTTTAGCTAAAAGATTAATGTTTTACTCTACTCTACTCTTTCCTGAAAAACTCACCAGAAATACAATTTTTGTAATAGACTCTCAGCCTTCAACAAGTTTTTCCCAAAATCAGAAAATAAATACTTAAACTTTACTCTGGTGCTTTCCAGACTCTCCAATATGCATATATGTGTAAAAAAATTGGCTATGCCGGGAATCGAACCACTGACCTCGCGGACTACAGTCAGGCGTGAAACCACTACACCACGGATCCAGGAGAGAACAGCACATAACTTCTATATCATTGGTGCTTTCTGTACATACCAGGGATGGAAACTGGGTCATGGGTCACTGGGCCATGGGACGTTTGGGTCGCCATTTTTGCTTGGGTCACTGGGTCTTGGGTCACCAATTTTGTAAACCGTTCGGGTCAAGGTGGGTCTGGGTCAAGCTGCCTGTGGGTCACTTTGGGTCTGGGTCAGCAATTTTTATTGGGCCATTTTGGGTCTGGGTCACAGGGCCTTACCAAATTTCAAATTCGAAGATCTGGCTTTGCTCCAATTACGTAAAACTGTCGCTGCTAAAAACATTTTTCGCGCCGTCGGCGCGAATTTTAAATTGAATGTAGTATTGCTTCTATGAAATCAGTAGAGTTAGCTGTGACTTGTCCGGCCATTATGTTTTCGCCGGTTCACGTAATAAAAGCCATGTACACTTCCATAGATTTTAAAATTTGAAAATTTTAAATATCTTGCTACATCAACCAATCAGATCTTCCACGTAAAATAACTATTATTGAAGAAGAATGAAATGACAAGATTGAGGAGCTTCGAACCTACAAACTATACATATAGGTACATATGTATAGGTATACGTCTTACCCAACTTCAAAAATCAAGAAAGTTACGGCGTTTCAAAACCACTTAACAAAAGAATAATGTTAAGTCCGTTAAGGTCGAGTTATTTTATTGGGTCATTTGGGTCTGGGTCACGGCAATTCTTGGGTCAGCTGGGTCTGGGTCACGAAAACGATTGGGTCATTTGGGTCTGGGTCACGGAATTTTCAAATTTCATGGGTCGCCTTGGGTCTGGGTCAAATTAGCTTATGGGTCAAGTGGGTCATGGGTCAGAAATAATGACCCAGTTTCCATCCCTGGTACATACATATGTGGGAAACTCAAGTGTGTGGTAATCACTATTCATGGCTTGTAGTTTATTGTTTATACATGTTGAAGGATTCTATTTCCGCTACGCAACGGATTATTTTAATTTGTAAAATATTGTGCAGCCATGGCTTGTAATCTCTTGTACAATAAAAATACAAACAATGAATAATAAAATGTTTTATGCTTAGCCTTGTCTGCCATACCAGTCATACGGCAGCTTTCGCTGATGCTGAGCTTCTGCAATATTTAGAGTACAAATTAGGCGTTTTTTATAAAAATTTATGAGAAGACGTTCCCCCGTTCTGGTTTCTACCTGGTCACCCTGCCGAATCTGGTTTTTTGCTTGGAAAACAGGCTTTTATGCTGTCGTTCTTCCTACCCTCTCCAAAAAGCTTTACATCCTGTAAATGTATGGTCATTACCAAACAAACCCATCCGTATTTGGTTTTAGCAAGAGTGCATAAGAGAAGTGCAAAAGTGCATAAGTGCAAAAGTGCGTAAGAGGGTGCAACTAGGCACACTCTATGTTATCAGAGCAAAAACTATGCTCTGCTCACTAACGCCCCCCCCCCCGCAAATCAGACCCTAGTGACCCCCCGCATAACGCATAGCAAAATAAAACACTGGTTTTAGGCGGTGTGAAGTTTGACTCTACGAAACTTAGTAAAATGCTGTTGCCTTCTCTTTTGACTACTAGGATAGGACTTAGATTACAAGTGAATACCGGTAAGTGTGCGATGTTGGAGAAATGGAGGATCCTGACCAACTAAAAGTCAATTTGGCGATTACAACGATTTAATGAATTTCAATAATTTTCTTTTGGCGGGCCGGGCAGGGCCGAAAAGTTTTGCCAGCGGGCTGGGCCGGGCCGAGCAAGGTTTTGGAGCGGGCAGGGCCGGGCCGGGCCGGGCTGAAAAAATCCGGCCCGTGCTCATCTCTGCTACACGGGCAAAATATACAAGGGAGATAACACAGAGAAATAAAGCGAATAGCGAATAGCAAACAATAAAGCAAGCGCGCACGATAGTAGAAATATACAAGACTGAAGGGGAAGCGAGTTGTGGGCTGAACCCTCCAAAGAGCGCCCCCTAGTGAATAAATTCCCCCAATCACGATGTTAGATCGGATAGTACATCGGTTAGGTTACATCGGAGGAATGTTAGAAGTATTGCCCAATTTCTTCACACTGAGACAATGTTTGGACAAGATCAAAAGACCTTGCCCGGCAAATTATCTCAAAAGTACACTATACAGGACAATACTCATTCCGCATAAAAGTGCTTAGTCAGCAATTGTAGCTGCATTTAGTAAGTTTGTCACCAGATGAACTAATATAAGCCAGCCAGATCGGTTTCAATGGCAGCTAACGACACTGATGATGCTGAGCCTTGTATGGGTTTTTATATAGGTTGTATAGGGTTTTCAAATTTTCGGAGTGTTATTTCTATGTCTTGTATACTGTTCGTTGCCGCTAATTATGGCTCCAGTATGGTTTCTACTGCAGTTATTTTGTGTGTTTTCCTAATTTTCTGTAATTCTACATTACTCTGGTATAATGTCAACCGTAGTTTGTTTTTCTACGTATATTTTAGAGCTTAGGGTTTTTGAATATAATCCCGGAGTAATGTTTTTGGTTACTGTATATGTGTATCTGACCAGCATTATTGCTTGGTCACCCGGCGCACCCTTCTATTTTCCTTCATTTGATCTTCTCCTGGCTCACGGAAGTCTCGAGCTGTATTTTGTCCTTGTGAGTCGGAGTGTACCGTGTATATCGTCAGGAAGTGTCTTGGTATTTTCCAGAATAGCTTTATTTGTGTCTCGAAATCCGCTTGTGTAGTGTGTCGGAGCCCGAGTAGTGCTCCCGGGAATCTGTAATCGATTGATACGAAACATCTTTTGTGTTTTCTAGTACGAGTTTTATTTATACCAGTGCCTACGCTACGCAGGATAATTCTGCTTTAGTACTAACCCTTGAGCCCTTGGTCATGCCCAGGTCCAGTTTCAAAAGCGGAGGCAATCGGAGGAAATATTCCGAGATTTTCATTTTGAAATTATTCAATTCCATGTTATTCTATATCTTGAAAAACCTTCAAAGTAAATTCTCCTTTCAGTTACGAAGACAGCGAATTGTCTAATCTCTTCAATTTTGGGTGCGCAGCATTCTACTGTGTCGGGGTATTTGTGTAAGGTGGTTGCCTCATTGCCTTTAGAGTATTATAGCTGAGTGGTATAAATCCAAATTTTATGGATTGCTTAATTCTAGCGGGTCATTGTAGTATCTGAATTTTCTACGAGTTTGCTTTTCAATGTATCTTTATGATTGAATGTTCCACTTCTAGTGCCGTTCTTGCTTTGTTGCAAATCTGTATACCATCCTGTGTTTTTGAGTTGATTTGACTTTCAGTTTTCTAGTTTTTTTAAATATAAACTCGCGTAACTGAATGGAATTCTTCGTTATATTTCATTAGTCGGTTAGAGTAACTGCACAGGTAGATTGTGACATTCGCACACACTCAGAACTTGCAATCTTTTTGTTTCATTTAAGTAATTGATTTTGGGATCCAAACATTACATTATCCTTTATCTTTATCCTTTATTATAACATCATCCAAATATCTACAACAAGAATACATGGAGGTCAAATTGGTTGATCGTTTGCAACCGTTACTACGTAAATTACAAAATTATAGTATAAATGATTAATAATTGTACTAATTCTTCTAGGATACTGCATCAATGAATAATAACATGACTGATGAGTTCAGCTAGATATGAGTTTTAAATCATGCTCGCGTAAAGCAAATGCAATTCAGAGTTGACAGGTTACTGCAAGAAGACAGCTTCTAGGTGTTTGAAGCGACGGTCCCACAGTCCAACTATCCATTTCCGGATCGTAAATAGAACAGTATTTGTAATCTCGCTTTCCCCAGTGTACCCACCGATCACATAAATTTTTCCATCAACGATGGTTAAAGAATGAGTGTAACGTCCTTCAGGCATGGATTTAAGAGAAGTCCAGGTGTCAGTTGCTGGACGATAGACAGAGACAGAAGACACAGGATGTTCAGGGCCCCATCCACCAATCGAATAAACTAATCCATTCAAGGCAATAATCCTGGGCCAATCATCAACATTCGGTATTGATCTTATGGGCTGCCATTGACCAGTTTCAATGTCGTATTTCCTGCAGACTGATTTTCCTGTTAAAACAGTAGTTGAGTTTATAAAAAAAGCAAAGCTGGAAATTTCATACTGTGTATTGTTTAGCAGTTGCTAGCTTAGCTAGCAAGCTATGCTAGTTTAGCAATCACAGCCCTGTATGAATTAGTCAAAGCACTGTGTGATATTGCGATGCCAGGGATTTCGCCTAGTCCCTGAAAATTTCAGGGATGTCAAAAAACTCATGTTAAAACCTTTTTGATTGGTGATTTGATTACCGATTGACAGATTTTGCAAAATCCAGTATCACAGAATGGTGAATTTCCTTTGAATTTTATCAAATATTTTATGTTAAATTGTAAATTGTTGTCAAACTGCTCCAGAATAAATAATATTTTACTGTATAAGTTTGCTTGGCTAGCTTACAACAGTATCAATTTATGCTGAAAAATAAAAGGTATATGGTTCTTTAATGTTGTTTGCTAATGTCATTAAATTTAAGTAAAATATTTAACATTCGTTTTACATTACCATATTCTCGAGCTTCTTTTACAACAACTGGACAACGGATATCACAAAAATGCTATAGCGCAAATTGAACAAATTCTTCTGAACGTTTAAATTCCTAAGAATTGGTCAAGAAAAGCTGAAGTTCTAGTTCATTTGAAAAAAAGCAATCATATATACCATAAAAGTGACAACAGCAAGTATACAAAATAAAAAGTAAAATCAATTAGTATTTAAGGGATAGCTTAAGGTGGTGATTCCTTTTGGTCTCATCAACTTTGACTCACTATTACGCATCATTACTTGGAGTTAAGAAGCCATCTTTATATCAACATGCAGCTTAACATTTTCCTTTTTAATGAATACAATGAAACTGATTTTAGCTTTCCTAGATCATTTTATTGCATTGTCGAAGGAATTTAATTTTCCAGATTTTTTGCAGACTAAAGTATATTGTTTCTTGAGCCATTGTTTATATCACTCGATACCTCTATCAAATACTGGGGACACTTAGTTATTGTGAAATCGCTCTTCGTTATGGAGAAATAAGCTAAAATGAAGCGCAACCTGGATTCAGCCTACTTTTCTCAAATTTTTTAAACGACCAGTTTAGCTAGAAAGCAGCAATCGGAGTAACTAAAAAAGGGTCCGCGGGGTATTTTTGTATAGAAAACAGTTGTTAAGTCGCAAGAACCCTATGGCTTACATATTTAATGCTCCAAAATTGCTGGAAAAAAGGGTACTGTTTTCACAGAAAACTTCATTTCTATGACAGCAGCCTACGGGATAGTAATTGGAAGAAGATCATCCCTCGGATAACTGGTCTCTGTGAGACCTTTAAATTGAAAACCGTGATTAAATGCTATGGCTTGCGTAGCTCATGAAATAATGGGTTATTTGATTTCTGAAAACACGACAAGGTTTTGAAGCCAAAATGAAAGAACATAAGTACAACATAAGTGAGCTGAGTAAGTAGATTCTCTAAAAAGACTGTCCAATTTCGAACAGTGTTTCTGACGTGTATGTAATGTGGGTAATAGCGACTCAGCTATCACCCCCCTTCCAAGTCCTTTCCCAATTCTAACTTTCGCTGTTTTTCCAAAATTCCCCCAAAATCCCCCAAATTCCCCTTAAATATTGTATTGTTATTATCATTGGGAAGGAAGGATAATTTTGTAGTGAGTTTTGTATGTAAAAACTCCCTTAAATTTGCAGTGCTGACTTTCTGCTCATATTTTAAAAATTATCCAAAATCTCTAATTTCCGCATTTTTCGGGCGTAAACTTAACATTGCAATTATTCGTGTTGGCTTGTCGAAGATGGACCCTTCCGTTCCCAACGCATAACAAAGTTCTCCTAGTTACGAGCACGCCAGTCTTCATCAGTTGGGAGTTTTAATTTCTTAGCCTCAGGTCGGTCTTTGAATTTTGGGGGCTCCTCCCGTGTGAAATTGCCTTTATGCCTTAAAAAGTTTCCATTGACTCTTTCTTGTTTCCAGCTAATTTTATCACTGACTTGTCTAACCCATTTTCGCTTTAAATTTAACTATTTTCCTTTTGCACTTACTTGCACTTAATGCCTCCAACCGCGGGCGCGGTTATGGCTTGCCATCTCTTCCTCCACGATTCTTCTCCATTGCAACCGATCCTCCGCTAGGTGTTGACAGATCGTTAACCAGTCTCTGCTCCACACGGCTGCGCCGTAAGCTGGTTTTAGATGGGCAAGATCGCTTTCCACCAAGTTAATCCACACCTTCTTCGGAGCCGTCCGAGAACACCGCCAAGTCGGAGGCCTGGGTGTGAAAAGAGTTGATCTGGGGAGGCGGTCTATTCCCATTCGGCATACATGTCCGAACCAACGGAGGCGTCTGGCAGCCACCAGTGATGGAACAGTATGTTGGTTCAGGCGTATCTTGGTTCACGGATGTCGTCGTTCGTCCGCAGGTGTAATCTCGAAATACCCAGTATTTGGCGCAGACAAGACATCTGGAATACCTCTAGGTGGCGTTGATCTTTATCCAGGATCCTCCATGTCTCGCTGGCATAAAGCAAGACCGCGAGGACGACACTGTTGTAAACTCTCATTTTGACGGCCAAGCTAATTGGTCTATTCCATAGACGAGGCCAAAGTCGTGAGAACGCAGTCGTAGCCGTGGCGATACGAATGTCAATATCTTCTTCAGGGGAGATTGTGTTGCTGCTGAATTTAGAGCCTAGATACACGAAACTCTGGACCTCATCAATGTGGTCCCCATTCAGATAGATGTTATTGCTGCCAAAAGCTTTGGTCTTAGACGGATTGATGACCAGGCCGAGTCTTCCCGCAGCTTCCGCCAGATCGTTCAGGTAGAGCTGCCCTTCCTCTTCTGTATTTGCTAGCAGTATGAGGTCGTCGGCGTACGCCAGGTAGGAAGCATCGAGATCAGTTCCAACTACCGGGCCTCTGTATTTTAGTCACACCCAGTCCACAACCAGGTTGAACAGTAATGGAAAAATCACACAGCCTTGCCGCACTCCCGTGGACACGTTGAATGCCGGTGACAGCTTTTGTGCTGATCTTACGCGGCTGTGACCTCCATCGTAGAGATTCTGCAACAGGCTGACCAGCTTTCCAGGGATTCCTTCGGCTCGGAGAGCACTCCACAGGGAAGGTCTGTGTATGCTGTCAATCGCAGCGGCAAAGTCCACAAAGATGGCAACGAGCTGCTTTCCATAGCGTATTCGTTTCTCCAGAATTTGTCGAAGGCTGAAGATATTATCGACAGTGCTTCTTCCCGGACGGAAGCCAGCTTGCTGTTCAGCAGAATTAGACTCCCGTCTTGGTCTGAGTCGGTTCTGAATTATGGCAACAAGCAGCTTACTACAGACTGAAAGCAGAGTGATACGCCGATAGTTTTTGCACTCTTGACGACTTCCTTTTCCTTTGAAGATGGGGCATATAATGCCGTCCTTCCAGTCCTGAGGGACCCGGCCCTCCCGCCAAATTCGGCAGAGCAGTAGATGCAGTTGGATGAGGGCGGCGTCTCCACCCTGTTTCAAACAATCTGCAGCAATTTCATCAATCCCGGTGGCAGTACCGGGTTTCATGCTTGCAATTGCTTGCTTCACTTCCTCCAGTGATGGTTCATCCAGCCCAATACTATTGTCGGGTAAAGTAGTTTCGGCTAATTGCAGAAGCTGCTGGTCTAGAGTAACTGGATTAGGGCGATTAAGTAGTGAGCTGAAATGTTCAGTCCATTGGGCGAGGCGCTGATCGTCAGTTGTTAGGACATTTCCGTGTGCGTCTTTCAGTGTACCAGCAACCACACGACGGACAGAGGGACCAGTCATGGCTTCAATGGTGCGGAAAAGTGTCCGCTGGTCTGCTCTTCTCGCTGCCTGTTCAAACTTCTCACATTCCCTTGCCCACCAAGCTTCTTCATCGTTCCGCAGACTAATCTTAATGGCTCTGTTTAGCCTATTTCTTTTGCAGTTGTTGTGACTTTTGGCTCTTCGCTGATCCACTAGCTGCTGAGTTTCGTTGGAGATCCATCTGTGGTTAGAACGTTGAACTTGAGGGCAAGACTGTGCAGCAGCTTGGGTAATAATGGACTTAAACGTTTCCCAGCCTGCTTCTACTGAATCGTTGAGTGCCTCGAGAGTGGCATACCGGTTAGATATAGCCCACTGGAAGTTGTACCTGATTGTCGGCTCACCCAATTTGGCAGTGTCGATCCTTTTGATTCGGGGTGGCTGCTGAATCGTCCTTAGGTGCAATCGAATGCGGACTCCAACCAGTGAATGATCAGAACCAATAGCGGCCGCGCAGTTGACCTTGACGTCTTTGATACTAGACCACTAAAACGGACACTAAACTAAAACTACTAAAACACTAAAACTAAAAACGTACACTAAAACGTAGTCCAAAACTTTTGATCAGTTTCCAGCATTTGACTGCCATGTAATTGTATGGGATTCCCGATGACTGAAGAGGGAGTTTCCCCACACTCAAATTGTTGAACGAGGCAAAGCGTAACAATCTCAGACCATTATCGTTTATAACGCCGTCTCCACAGGGTCCCATCACACGCTCCCAGCCATCGCGAGAGGCACCGCAGTCAGCATTAAAGTCCCCGCATAGAAGCACCAGAACGTTTCTGGGAATGGTGCCAACCAGAGATTGTAGTTCATCATAAAAAGAGTCTTTCGCTTCGTCAGGGGATGGGTTCGTCGAGGCGTACGCCCCAATGATAAAGGCAGCTGCCTGACCAGACAGTTCTAAAAGGGCTAGTCTATCAGAGATGGGTGTAAAGTTCTTCACTGCGCTCGAGAGATTCGTAAAAACCACGAAAGCCACCCAGCGTTCATGGGTCTGGCCGCCAGAATGACATATCAGAAATGACTTGGCTGACGTGGACGTGGTGGTGAAGAATTGTCCGTTGTTCTGGAGTCTCGTCTCCGTAAGTACAGCAAGGTCATAGCCGTACTTTGTGAGCTCATCACAAAGCAGTTCCGTTTTCCCAGATTGACTAAGCGTTCGAACATTTCAGATTGCTAGCTTCCTTAAATTTGATGTACTGAACGCATGTTGGCTTGCCGGAGCAGGATTACAGTTACGCCTACGACCACCCGCACCCACTATCAGCTCCTGTCGTAGGGTGCCATGAGGGGCCATCCTAGCATTGGGCGTCGAATTAATTAGAGCGTTCATCATGGAGTATTTGAGATGGATTCTTCAGCCACGTCGTGCGATTCTACACGCCCTGGCCGGGGACGCAACCTATCCTTGTCACCGCCTCAGATAAGCAGCGGACTACTTACCATCATTGTTTTTCAGCCTCTTGCGAGGACTCCCTGATCAGTGCCACCCCAGGGACGGTTCCCTAAGCTGGATAGTAGAGCTCGGGACAGAATTTTCCTTTTAATTTTTACAACTTCTAACTCACCCCCTTCCCTTCTGATCCGCGGGGTTGTCCCCATTTTTCTGAGTCTACCTTCGTCGACGAGCCTCTCCCCCTCCCCCTTATTGTTGTCTTTTGTCCTTCCCACTCCCCCTTGCTTGTTATTTTCCTTGCATCTGCCTTTTTATTGCCTGTTGACATCAATCCCCTGTTAAAACCTTTGCACTAACTTTTTTGTCCGCCCCCGCATCGCTTAAAGTCTTATTGGGCTCTCGGAGCCTCTCCCGGATCCTCATAAATTTTTCCCTTGTGTGAAGTTTGGTCCTATGCGTTTATATTTCTCCTCGAAATAAAGACAGGACTTCGTGTTGAATTTAAGAAACTAGTGCAGGTTCAGGTCAAAGGTGTGTGATGCTATGAACTTTGATTCTGAAATTACTCTCCTAGATAAAGAATGTCCCTATTGTAAAAGGTACAAAACTCAATTTATTGCAAAAGTACAAAAGACGTTAATAAATTCAAACACTCGGCACAATTGTCAACCTCGGCAATGCGAAACAGCTACAGAACAGACTAAAATACTAAGACCACATAAACATCACTGTGAATAATGGCTGACCTACTCTCGACTACTTCCCCCAACCCAACTAACTGAAACTGGATTTTCCCCAGACTTTAAATAGTGAAAAGAAATCATTCAAGCCAACTACTAAAATGATTGATGGTTTGACATATATTCCGAACTTTGACCTATGACGTAAATTGTTTTGTCACTAACTCAAATTTCAAATATTCTCTATAAAATATCATAAACTACTTCAAATACTGTAGTGCTAACTTCACGACAAATATACGGTACAACTGAAATTACTGTAAGTCATTACTGTAGATTATTACGATAGGTGATTACTGTAATCTATTACTGTAAAAAGATACTGTAGACTTATTGTAGAATATTACTGTAGATTCTTTCGGTTATACTTTGGCTTACGAAGAGGTATCTGACCAATATTCCACATTTGCTAGTTTGTTCTGTTGGGTTGACGTCTGGTTTTTTCGAACACCGTTATTTTGTTGCTGAACTGTTATTTTTAGCTAGGTAGATTCTGGGAATAGCCCGGAATTATTTTGTATCTGAGCCCAAACTTGAGCCTGAGTCCCACAATTTTTATTCAGGCGCCCCGTTGGCGTACCCCAAAAATTATTTGACCCCCTGTTGTTGGCGTACCCCAAAAATTATTTGACCCCCTTGGCGAGGTTTGTCAGTGTGTGGAGCCGCCTGGACTAAAGATCTCCACCTGCAGTCACAGGTCAGCGTTCGTTGCGCCAGTCCTAGGTAGTGGCGGTTGAGTCAGCGGTTAAATTCTCTAACTCAACCCATTACATGTACATCAGTGAAAGTATTAATGCTTGACATCCTGTTCAGCACAGTATCTTCGGCAAAGCACCACTCTATTATGAAGGATTTATCTGAATTTTGAGCTGCATCATTCTGTGTTTGTCAGTCCAGATAGTCTTAAAAGTGTGTGCCTGGGTGGAAATATTTACCTTTACACCTTTACCTTCTATGCCGTAACTATTATGCCTTAACTTGCATTTTTATGTCTTCCTCATTCAAATTCACAATTTTCAATTGCACCTTACAGTTACCGCTTACAAGCCAGAATTACCACTATTGAGGCACATGCGCAAGTTTTAAAGATTACACGGTTAATTTCTTAGGAGTGATCTATAATAGCACCAATTAAAGATTATAGTCAACAGATGCTTAAACTTACCGCATGCATAAATAGTGTTTTCAATAATACCAGCTGAAACAACACATGCAACCGGAATCCCAGCAGTGGTGTTTAAAGAAAACCACGAATTATCCTTTATGTTGTAAAGGCAGATAGGATTATCTCCATATGTTATTAAGTAAATTGATCCATCCTTATAAACAGCTGCGGCATAGTCGACCACGCAATGTGGCGGTGAAGTCATCACCCATTGCTGCGAATCCATGCCAAATATCGAAAAATAATAAATTACAAATATTGATTATAAAGCCACGTGGAACTATTATTGTTTAAACCCGAGTAAATCACACCTTGTTAGTACTGTCTTTTATTACATAGACGTGATTTGCCCCGCGGCCGTCCAACCCCACATACAACAGGTACTACATCTGCCACAACGATGCTGATGCATGCAAGCGGCTCCGCCATGACAGAGTTAGTGAACAGTTATATATAAACTCATACAAACGCATGAGCGTAAATATACGCACAACGACGCAACGTTGACAGCCCGGGTTTGTATGCTATTAGATATTTAAAAGAAAATAAACAACTGAAAAATGAGGTATAGATTTTAGTTTATGAAAGTACACAGCTGTACACAAGCACTTCGTAGGTTAAGTTATGATTTTGATCCTGGTGAAAAAGAAACTACTGCGCCTCTGGTTGCTCAGTTCTCGCGGCCGCTGTATTCGCTAAAAAAAACACGGAATCCGAGTCGGCTGGTCACGAGATCAGAGGCCGGTAAACAGAACTTTAATAATAAAATAGATAAATAAAAATAATCAAATAAGACCATTACTTCAATTTACAACTGATTAAACTTTCAAAATAATTTACAGTGCACTCTGCACAGTGCCGTCATATTCTGATAATCTGATACAGTTTATAAGTCAACGCTTAACGAACTGTTGCTTGAGTTCAGCTGGACTTGATTCACTGAAGCGCTAAGCTAATACGCAAGATATTACTCAGAAACAATCGATAAATGCAATTACTTAGATTTCCGCGGATATTTTATTTTCGTAGAAGGCTTGAGGTTAGACAGAATATGCTGGGACCTTAAATAAACTTTTTGTTTGTGTGATGGTTCAAAAACTGTCAACCGATAAGGCGCTAAGCTTCTCTTGTTCGAGGTGGTGATAATTTTCTAGGTTTTGCCCTATGGGGATGCTTTCATTTTGAAAATAAAAGAACCTTTCCAAACATACGGAAAAGAAGTGTGAAAGATACAAGTTTCGGCGTTTGGCAATGACAAATAACCGAAACTGGAACAGATCACAGACACAAATGCTTTTGGTTTTATAATAATAGCCAGCCACTAGGTGATTTCGCTTTTATCATGCAACAAATAGAATATCTTCATTGTGAACTTAATAGACTGATCATATAGTTACATTCAGTGTATAAAAAACTTAGTGCAAGCTTTAATATCATGTATATATAGGCCAATTTCTAACTTCAACCGAACATTGCCAAACTGTTTGCTACATTGCTTTTTGAAATATTTTTTCACATGGTTGAAGCGAAGGCTTTAATCAAGGTTGCATAATTGCACTTAATACAAGAAAAGGAAAAGTGACTTGCTAAAAAGTTACTATTCAGTGCATTGCGTAACGGTGACTATAATGCGTGAATGCTTCCCCGTTTGAAATTGGAGGAGAGTCGACGAAACATTCTCCTTCCCAAAGGGGGGGGGGACGGCTAGCCATTAGCCAACTGTCAATCTGATTGGAGAGACCACCTCTCCGTTCAGTAGGATGTAAGAAATGAAATTGTCACTTCAGCACCTGAGACCGGAAAAATTCAGACTTCGGGTGGGATTCGAAAACCCTACTGCCATATTAACGCTCCGACGCTCTCGAATGAGCTACCGAGACTACAGTCGTGCCAAGATAGAAGGCTTCAGTTTTTCTTTCACCGAAATGGGTCCTCGGTGGGTTGGGGGGCAAAAGAAGCCCCGTTTGGGGGTGGAGGAGGAGGGTCGCTAACAAGCAGTTAGATTGAAAATCTTAGCGTGGCACCCATCCCCACACTAACGGGGACTTACTTTGGCTACTCCTACCAAACAAAGAGTTTTAGGTCGTACCCCACCAATCGGGAAATTCTTTTGTCTTTCCCCCACCAAAATGGGAGGAGCGTGTTTGTCTACCCCTCTTTAATTCGGGGAGCATTCGCGTGTTGTGGACGGTTCAGGGTTACGCAATGCATTGAAGACGAGTCCTGTAGTGGCTTGTTCGTTTTTATATATTGTGCAGTTATGCATTATTGCTTTAACTCTTATAACTCGTTTATAATCAAAATCTGTGAGAAGTGTAAAGCCACTAACCTCTCCAGAAACCAATGGTTTGCTACCATCATCCCCTCCAATAGCATAAACTTTGCCATCAACGCATGCGCCAGCCAAATGCTGCCTCGTATCATTCATTGAGGGAAGCGGTTGCCACGAACTCTCCCGATTTGTTTCCAGTATTTCAACGGAAGACAAATGAATGAAGTAATCAGACTGATGGCTGTAGTTATTTCCCCCCGAAACCACAATTGCAAATTGAGCCTGAAATGCAGTTTAAACCTAAATTAACCCATGATTTGACCCAGAAATGAAACCGGATCACTATTTCCTTATCCGGTGACCCGGTAACCCAGTTTTTTTGAAATTTTGAAACGGAAGTTGGAAGAACGAAAAATGTATAAATGGATTGGGGTGGGAACTGTTAGTGTTTAATCCCATTTTTCCTGCTGCGTCACGACGCAGCAGGTCTACTATAATCAGTTTAGAGGTAATTTTAACTCAAACACAATGATTTTCATAGTCTTTCGTATGAAATACACATACCCCATGTTAAAAGTTCAAAGTAGGTGGATGTTTATGCAAATTAAGTTTTTGCAACAGCATACACTGTTATAAAGAAATTCAAGGTGTTCTATGTATTAAGAATCGGTATTCAATAAATACCTTTAGTGAAACCCATATGGATAAGGAGCTTAACAGGCTGCAATACGAATTTTGGATAAATACATAGGAGATGTGGCGGTTTTGAGCTTACCAACGGAAGTTTTTCAGCTACATATGCTATGGGGAGACACAAATCAGGCCTTTCCAAATCCAGCGTTCAATACAAACAGGTATTGAATGAAATTCAGCCCATTCAGCCCCACCTCTCGTCATTCGAAGCCATATAGAAGCAGAGAATTACTGACTTCCAGGTGAACTGAGGTTCGGTTGATTTCCGCATAGCTGCATTTTCTAATACTAATTTTCTATACTCGCAGCAGGCCTATATTTAGAGGAAATATGCTCAGAACTGGCCCATTTTGCACAATAATCTTGCTTGTTGGATCCTAAAACTTCAATCTAAGCAATCGCAATGTTTTATTTGTTGGCTAGCGTTTTGTGTGTCACACAAGGTGGGTTCGCTGATATGTCACTTGGATTAAATTTGTGCGTCATCTCTTAGATTTGTGAGTTTATGTGTTACCCGTTTTAACAGTTCATGTATTTCTTTTTCGTTGTCACTTCATGTGTCTCGCAATATGCAGTTTGTGCGCCCTCGGTTGCAGTTTATGCGTCACGTTTTCCCCTCAGCTAATTTTGTGTTCTTACATGTTGCAAAACCTTATCCTGTTTGCTCTGTTGACGTAAACATTTCACTAACACATATAAACCTACTGTGAACCTGCAGCATTAATCGGAGGGGTTTTATCTAGCCTATGCATAAAAATACATTACAAATAACTGGAAGGTATAGCTCATATATGTAAGATTTTGGAAGTCATGGTTAAAACTCTCATGCGATTGCTCCAGGGTTCAATTACCAGCAGAACACTAATGTAATGTGGGTAATAGCAGCGCTCCTATAACCCCCTTTCCAAGTCCTTTCTAATTCCAACTTTCGTGGTTTTTCCCTAAAATTTCCTAAAAACTCCCCAAATTCCCCGTAAATATTGTGTTGCTATAATTGTTGGGAAGCCCGATGATTTTGTGCTGTTTTG
This sequence comes from Trissonchulus latispiculum, assembly GCA_030248195.1. NCBI lineage: Eukaryota > Metazoa > Nematoda > Enoplea > Enoplida > Ironidae > Trissonchulus > Trissonchulus latispiculum. The sequence goes on from JASAND010022049.1 coordinate 73,706, forward strand.
TATGTAAAACATCCTTTGAATAATTTGCAGTGCTAACTTTACGCTTATATTTTGGAAATTACCTAATAACTTTTTATCGAGCGTAAACTTAACATTGCAATTATTTCGCAATTTGTGTTGGCTTGTCGAAGATAGACCCTCCCATTATCAATGCATAACAATCCTCTTCTTTAGCGATCACGCCCCTTTCTAGTCAGTTGAGAGTTGTCTTAGTTCGCGAGCTGTCCGTCATTTTTGGGGGTCCTTCCTAAAAATTCCCCTGCGGTTATAAGTTTCTTTCGGTGCTTTATTATTTAAAAATTTCTTTGTAGTTACCCCTCATAACCCCCTCACCTATTTCTAACTATTTTCTTGTTCGCTTTTTGTTAACTCCTAACTCTTCTCCTCCCCTCCCCTTCTTCCTTCTTCCTTTACGGGGTAGCCCCCGTTCCCTTGGGCCTGCCTTCGCTAGCTAGAATCTCCCGCCTGTTCTCTGCTTATCCCTTCCTTCCCCCTTCTAATTGCTGGTATCCCCCTTTGTTTGTTACCCCCATTTGCTGTGATTTTTTATTGCTAGTTTTGTCGGGCAGTCCGCTATTCCTGTCCCCACTCTGGGTCGCCCAGGTAGGATTTTCTGTAGTAGCAATGCCCATTCCATTGCATCAAGAGGACCAGTTGTCTTTTCTTGTTTATTTAACCTTTATTAATTTTTATTGACTAGATGACTAGATACAGATGTCCTTAGGTAGCTAGGTAGAATTCTGGGACTAGCCCGGAATTTGATAATAACTGAGCCTAGTTTTGCGGGTGTGTGTTTTTCCCCGATTTTCGTGTGGCGCCTTGTTGGTGTCCCCTGAAATTCCAGCCCACTCTCCCTTGGCGAGGTTAGTCAGTTGTGTACGAGCCGCCTGGACTAAATATTTCCAGCCGCAGTCTCCAGGTAGCGTCCTTGCGCCAGTCCTAAGTAGTGGCGATTGAGTCAGCGGTTTAAGTTCCTAGCTCAACCCATTGCACTTATTTTAACTCTCCCCCATGCTGTCGTCTCATGTTTCAATTTGGGCGATTCCGTTTTCTAATATGCTGCAAAACTTACTCCTTTTTTCTGTTGACGTAAAGATCTCACTAACATACATAAACCTAAGTACATTACAGATAAGTGAAGAATTGATCTGAATATATATACGGTTCCGGAAATCTTGTTGTTAAGACTGTCGCGAATGGTCCCGGGTTCAATTGCCAGCAGAACCCGTATGTTACTTTCCAACAAAAGCATTTTGGTTCTGGCTTCAATTCCCACCGGGCTATATCAGATGGTTTTTACCATTTTTGCCCAACTGCCCGCCGTTTGTGCGTCTCCTATTTTCTTACCGCTTTACAACGTTTCTATTTTACCTCCTTCCCAAACATAAATTTCAAGATTTTGGCGAAATCGTTTTGGTTTTTCTCTGTTGATGTAAAAATAATTCCGCTAAAAGTACAATACTGATACTAACAGGGGGTTATATTCTGTTTTCCTTCCTTTCCAAACATAAACCTCGAGTTCCAATCTTGGCGTAAACACGTACACAACCTTCAGTCAGTTGCAATAGGCCGAAGTTACCAGAATCGTTACCTTTAAATCTACCACCATATCTCAAAAATTACATTTGTGAAGTTGACATGTAAAGCTTGACTCTATGACACTTTACAAATGCACTGATAATTAAATAAAATGACTTGACTACATTGAATTTAGGTCAAGACTAAGATCACAGAGGGTCGCTGAGACCTACAAGCAGATCACAACAGTTCAATCCGTAATCCAAGCAACCAGAGCCGAAGCAAGCACATGTGGAGGCTACTCGACCACCGTCACTCAGGCAGGTGGGCCGGTGGTGTTTTGGACGCATCAAAGAGGTTATTTATCCGACTCATCTACAATATGACAGCAGTCGGTCGAAGAGCTCACCTGCAGGAAATGCACCCGTCATCAAAGACACAAGGCCATCGAACGACAGGCTGAATCCTACAGGTGACATTGCAGCTCCTTCAGTTTCTTTCTAAACGGTTTCACGCCCTATTGATCTGTTTCCTCAAAGTTCTTGGCAACTTTCCCTCACGGCACTTGTTTGCTATCGGTTTTGTGGCGGTAATTAGCCTTACGAGGGGTTACCTCGCATTGGGACTGCAATGTCAAGCAATCCGACTCTGAAGAAGTTTACATCCGCAAAGATCACACTGGCACGGGCCTTGCACCCTCAATGGGCTCCAGCCCCACTCATGGGAACCTCTAACGCAACCAATGAAGGATTGAAGCTCTTGTACACCACAGATCCCAGCCGGTAAGACCGGCCTGTATTCGGTGTTGGGCTCTTCCCCGTTCACTCGCCGTTACTAGGCGAATGCTTGTTAGTTTCGATTCCTCCGCTTAATTATATGCATACATTCAGCGGATAATCCCGCCTGATTTGAGGTCATTAACTCAAACGTGGTTCTTTGATTTTGTTCATTTTTGCGAAGACGTTCGTAGCATATAAATAATATGTACAAAAATTTCGTTGTACTAAGGGATAATAAGGTTGGTAGGTTTATCTATCAGAATTCCCGACTCGAGCCACACCCATATCCACATCCAACTTCGGGCTCACATTGTATTTTTGACTCCGACCCCCTTGTAATTTGGGCTATACCCCCTTGAAATTTGGGGTGTAGCCTAGCCTCCCTACATTTCAATAGACTCAAACATTGGATATTAAGATTCGAACCACACCACTATCCTGTTTCAACTTCTCATGCTGTGTCCCCCCCAAGCAATCACGACTACACCACTACAACTACCCTTGCATTCCTAATCATCCTTAATAATTCTAAGTTCATCATCAGATGCCCACTGTTCTGCAATCCGCACTTCCCCTAACTGTATATTATTAATTTATTACTATCACTTCTGTAGTATCTGCGATATGGTCCTCCGATTGAGGAGTTCTACGTTAGACTGATTATAGTGGTGTGTTGCTAGTTGTACAAAATGTAACGTAGTGAGGAACCAGCTCAGTTGATTAAATCTGTCAGTTGAAATCCGGCCGTGTTCACAGCTAGTAGCGGTCACAACATTTTGGCGACGAGGGTGTCAGAACAACGCTATGGAGAAAATCCCCTGTCCGCCACCGTTTCTTCCTTGCCCCGGTGAGCCCCCGATTCAGTGGAGAAACTGGCGCCCTATCTTTGAAAACTATCTTATCGCGGTCGGTGCCAACTTTGGTGAAAGAAGGAAGATTGCTGTCCTCCTAAGTTGCCATGGAAGGCCAGCGAGTGTACCACACACTAACGCCAGCAGCAAATCCTAACGGAGAAGATCTTACCTACGACGGAGTCCTGGAGACAGTGGAAGCTCACTTCCAACCAAGAGTGAGCGAGTGTTGCCAGCAGATTCCGGTTTCGTCAGCGTCGACAGATGTCGGGTGAGTGTTTCGACGCGTGGTATACTGAGTTACGAAGCCTGGCTTCTGAGTGCGCTTTCCGAGATAGGGAATTGTAAGAAGAAATGATCCGGGACCAAATAGTTGAAGCTGTCGCTGTTCCAAAGGTACAGACAAGATTGCTACTGGTATCCGACCTGACCCTTGTCAAAGCTGTGAATCTGTGCCGTCAGTTTGAACGGGCTGATAACGAAGCCAAGGCGTTGTCGAAGTCGTCCCATCAAGTGAACCAAGTTCATCACCATGCAGCTCACAAAGTTTCGCGGAGCCAGGAGCACAACAAGTCCAGTGCTGCCAGAAAGCGCTGCAGCTCTGGTTATTCGACAGACGAATCAGTTTTGAGCTACAAACCCGATAAGAGATGTGGTGGTTGCGGTTCGTTGGATCACGCAAGTCGAAGCAGGAAGTGTCCAGCTAATGGGCGGGAATGCAAAGCTTGCCTCAAGATGGGTCACTTCGCACGGGTATGCCGACAGGCTGTGAAGCGAATCAATACAATCAACCTTGACAGTGAAAATAATCCAGATGAAGAAAATGAGGGAAATGAAATAATTGTACTTTAAAAATATTCTTTAAATATTGGTTGGGGAGATGTAGTGTGGGAGGTGTGACTGATTTGTGCGGTTGTTTTGTTATTTAGTTTCGTTTTAAAGAAAGGGGGAAATGTAGTATCTGCGATATGGTCCTCCGATTGAGGAGTTCTACGTTAGACTGATTATAGTGGTGTGTTGCTAGCTGCACAAAATGTAACGTAGTGAGGAACCAGCTCAGTTGATTAAATCTGTCAGTTGAAATTCGGCCGTGTTCACAGCTAGTAGCGGTCACAACAACTTCAACTGCACCTATCCAATCTTAACCAGCTTATCCAAAAATAACACATCTAACTGTGTCACTTTGAATTTTCTGAACTCACTCATTGAGTGATACTATTCAGCTGATTCACCCGCCATATACACACTCACCTCTTTTGCTTATATCTTGCTTCAACCTTGCTCCTTCAAACCGTTCTATTTCTATTTAGACAGGTGGATGATGTCTCTCTATACTCTCGTCTCATACACTAGGATTGGCCCAACCAGTAGACATTAAAAATATTCTATAATAATTTTTATAATAAAACTACTGGATCCCTCTGATGAGGAATATAATCCCGCTCTGGCCATTGTCAGGGCCTGGGGGACTAGTGCCGAAAGACTCTGATCAATTGTTATGACATACATCTTGTTCTAATCCCATTGTTACCCCACCTTTCATTTTCCGTTTAAATTAGTCTCAAAAATTTGCATTGAAGCATTCCCACCTTCCCTAATTCTCAATATTATGCCACTGAACACAGATATATATTTTTTATTTTTCCTAAAGGAAGCGTGTCAAAAATAAAATCGTCTAAAGGATAAAATTTGCACGAATTCCAAACATTTTTTTCAAACTTACACGAATTTTCATTTTGTGGCACTTTTTGTTAAAAATGGTTTTGCGTTCCGTCAGCAACAACTTCTTGTTAGCTTCATAGTTTCTGTATTAATACAGAAAAAGTTAAGGCAACGGTTTTTCCTTTACTATGTTGCAGCCTCTGACTCGCTTTCTTGACTGGATAGCTTAGAATAACTTTGAAACTGATAACAAAGTAAGTAGCTTACACCATTTTCACACGAATTAAATCGTGTAAATGAGTCGTGTACACGATGAATTTTAAGCACATTTTTGACACGGTTCCTAAGGTTACAATAGTACGTTCTATTTTTGATTAATTTTCAGGTACCGCCTAGATTCCCTAATTTTTTCTTTCCTTGTGATTTCTATTTCTTTTTGAGATTTGCAACAATCAATAATGTCTACCAATTCTAAATCCACTGTCGGGAAAATATTCAAATTTTCCGTTTACTTTAATATCTTTATATTTTGCTGTGGCAGCTAAGTTACTAGATTTTCCTGTATATGAATTTTGTCCGTATTTTAGAAGTTAGGTAGAATTCACCACTGGACTGGATCAAGTGCAAAATGCTGAAAATCCAGTATTTTTATAACCCAAACTATTAATACGTCACTAATAGTTAGGTATAAACTACGGGAAAAGGTATAAACTACGGGAAAAGTAGTTTCTTACTAATTCATTTCCAGTACTTATTCCTGGACAACCTCCGGTACATGCTACTTGAGTACTTCTTCTTCTTCGTATCATCAAGTTGAAACTACCAAAGGTTTACTATTTCTGAGCTACTAAAATTATTCCAGTAGAAAATACATAAAGTAGTTCTAAAAGTATAGAAAGCGTAGATTTGTAAAGTGGATTTTTCCTGTTTGATATTTATTTCCAACGTTTTTTTCGGCGGACCATATATGTATACTCTGCCACATGGGTTCTATGCAATAACATTCTAAAAGTACCCGATTAAATAAATAGTCGTAATCACCCCCACCCAGATTAAAGTACCTCCCACTTATCGCTGTTAGAGTTATGACTAATCATTGATTATCCCAGGGATCAGCGGAATTTTTATTACAAAGTTTTGCAAAAAGGAATGTGAAATTATATAACAACGAAAATTAATTTTGTGACGAACTATGCTACTTTAAGCTTAAGGTAGAAGACCCATCACACTGTGCATAATGAGCACAGTTGAGATTGAGAGCGTTTAATTTGGGGTAAGTAGCAGACTGTGGGTTTGATTCCTGCCGTGTACCATGAATTTTCGGTCTCTAGGCTGAATATGTGCAACGTTTTTCTGCCTTTGTTTCTACATGCATGGGTTCACGTTGTGAAAGTCATGGTCACTGGTACTCGATCTCCGGCACAGCATGGTGCGATTGTGCTTCCGTAGCTTCGTTGACAAAGTGTTTGCTCAGATCTTACGGACTTTCAGTGGAACATGACCTTCATCGTAATACCAAGAGTACATAATGATAAGAGTATGACAAGCGTAACATTCTATGCAGTGAAGAGCAAAACTATGATATGCGCGCTGTCGGCTGACCCCCCTCACGAATTGACCCCCTCTCACACCGACCTTATATGGATATATAGTCCCAAACGGGGGTCATTCACTCGCTTAGCATGTTTTCTACATACAAGTGTTAAACATACACGCATAAACCCCCTCCCCAAATTGGGCCCCTGTTAATTTCAGCGTGTAATTATGCAAAGCGGTGAGCGACCCCAATTTGGACCACGTACCCACATAGGGGCGGTGTAAGAGGCAATTCGTGGGGGGGGTCAGCCGATAGCGCGCATAGCATAGTTTTGCCTTTCACTGCATAGAGTGTGACGCTTGTCATACTCTTATCATTATGTACTCTTGGTAATACTTATGTCCTTAATCAGGCCGCCAAATACAGGTTTGAAATTGCTAATTGTCAGTTTGCTAAATTTCATCAAAAAAGTCGTTTAAACTAAATTGAAATACTTGAGGTAGTCATGCTTTAAAAGTTCATTTAAATTCGCAATTTGACATTTGTATGTTACAACGAATCATGCAATCACGTAATCATGTAATTATGTAAAATACTTGCTTTAGGTTTCGGTGTGGCAGTCGTTGAACGCTTCCTTTTAGGTGACGAACAGTCTAGACTGACGACTACTGCACATGATGCCAAAACCAGCACAATCAATCTTTGGATAGTACTCATGATTTGAATGCTAGAAATGAGAAGGCTAAGCTGAAATCAGTAATAAACGTTAAATACATTACAACAGGAAAGGTCACAGAAGAAGAAAATTAAGGAACATTAAGAAATGTAACAGTGTACGTCAAGGCTTTCGTTAACTTCCCGGGGACGCCTTGTCCATAGCACATTTTAATTTAAAGCACACTTATTCTATGCACCTCATAGTTGGATCAGGGTACAATTTTCAGAAACGCCCCGGACCCGGACCACCTTGTTCAGACACGGACCCGTAATTAATTTCAATCCGGGTACCAGCATTTTTTAGAAACTATTAAGTTTCAACACATAAAAAAGTTTATGTACATAGTCAAATCTACAAATGATCATCCGTTGCATGATTACGAATTTTGTCATTTAAGAAACATTGCATAGCTTAAATTAATCACTCGTTACTTGGAGTTAAAAAGCTATATTTTGCCAAACTGTTGTTTAATGCATGCAAATTTTGATTGTCTAGAAATTGCTTAGCGAATTTTAGAAGGAGGGCAATTTTTTCAATGTTTCCTGGCAGAATTAAAATTTTTAGCTGAATCAGTATGAATTGATGTTTTTATCGGGGTATTCGGGACACTTTTTAAATACTGAATTTTTGAAGCAGTCTATTTTTTGTTGACTAAATTTCAACCATGATAAATTTAAAAAAATTTGAAGAAATAGAATTTGGCAATTTGTGTCTGCAAATAAACCGCAACCCGTTGCTGATCTTCTGAAGGATTTTGCAATTGGTGTTTCAGTTATCTATAAACGTTTGAAAAAGTGGTTTTCATAAATAAGTAATCCTTTGCGGCGCCTGACATCAAACACGCTTTCATTCGGGCTTTCACTTTGTGAAATTTGTTCAGGATTATTTTTGTGTTCCAAAAATGCACTAGCTATATACCGTAATTAAAACGGTTTGGAATTATGTTTTAACTAAGTAACTAACTTTGGAAATGACTACGGTTGATGTCAAGAATAATGTACCGCGAGATATGGTTAGATTCCTTTCTGGAAGAATTAGAAATTTTTAAACAAATTCACTATACACAATTGATGTTTAATATTTCTTGGAATCTCATTGTATAATTTTAAATGCGACCAGCAATTCAAAACTTCAGATGGTGCGTGTACACAAAGTACATTTTCCAATGCGCGCCCACGGTGTATATTTTCTAAACACGCGGCCCGGCCCGAGTGCAACCGGTTCCAAATTTAACTCTGATGCACCTGTTAGATAAAGTTAAAGATACTCACGTGCTTGTTTACATGTGAAAACTGTGCATGCCTTGTGGTGGAAAGGACTTTAAATCTTTATTCAGATGCGTTTTAAATTAAATTTAAATTACTTAGCAGTATTGGTATGCCATTTTGAATGTGTAAGCCTTGCAGGGAACCGGCACCACATGAAAAATAATGTTAAACTTTTAAATGATAGTTTTGTACTGGGAATTAGGAACCGGAAACTAGAACCTGAACCGGAAGGGCCCTTTTCTAGTAGTGATGTTTCAGTCACTGAAACTGAAACTGAAACTAGGTTTCAGTTTGTACAGGTTTCAGTTTCAGTCACGTGCAGTGTCGCACGTGAAGCCCGGCACATCGTGCGTATAAATCTCTGAATGCACGCAGAGCCGTGCTATACAGTTTACTTATTTTAGCGATTTTCAAGGGTTTTTAAACAGTCACAAAAAGTATGTAGTTAAAGATTGTAATTTCTCTATTTCCTGCTAAAATTTGTGAGCAGTTCAATTCTGTGCTCAATTTTAAGCTGAGCTGATCCACCTCAGACTATTAGTGTACATATCAGCTGTACTAGAGGTTGGTTCGGGGGTAGGGAGGGAAGGAAGTTGACTTGAAGAGGATCGAGTTCTTTTGTATTAATATGTCTTTTGAAAATAAATTTCAAGCTAGTGGTGAATCCTGGAAATCTTGTTCTTCTTCTGGTTTGATGGAATTTGAAAGTGACCGATTTTTCAGAAAAGTTCTTTCCCTTTTAGTCATCAACAAATTTACAAATTTCTAGTATCTAGATAGCTAAATGGCGAAGCCAAAAGTTCTAGGCAGAAAGAGAATAGCTAAATTTCCAAGCCAGGCAGTTGCCACAAGAGTAAGAAAATAATTTAATTAAAATTCTACCATGCACCTGTAGATATCTCACACTGCGGCCTCTGACCCGGCACCAACTAAGACCTTGACGACCCACTTCCTTTATTTTCGTATAATCAAGTATCCTGTAGCAGATTTCGAACAAAATTAGTGTTGGCATGAAGCGTGAGAAGTTTCAAACAAAGATTTGTTGAGTTCAAAACTAGTAGTAGTTGCCTTTGTACCTAATACTGTATAAAAAGTGTCGCATCCACATTGGGTGGGACCTCGAACTTTAGCAGAAGATGGAGCACTTGTTTCTACAATGTAGTTGTAGCAACATTGGAAAATTCAGTCAGAAAATGCAAAAATTCATTTATTAATTTATTTAATATATTTCTTTAGAGTTTTATAGTAGTTTTGTTTTCTGGAGTCTCTTAGATCAGGCTGAGGCTTCATCATACAAAATATAGACTTTAATACTTACAAATTTATTAATGGAAACAATAACACAAAATGCAGATAACAATAGCAATGTGGCCTCATTAGCCGATAGTACCATAGAAATTTAGTACTAATACTGAAGGATAAGACTATTTGGCCAATTAAAGCATTGGCCAAAGCATAGATTCTACTCATAATTCAAACAAACAACCAAAAGTTGTAGAAATACACTTCGGTATTTCTCGTATTTAACAAGTAGCTGAGTTGCTAAAGTGTTGCACTTCTTCTCAGCTGATTGAAGATCAATTTCAGGTTTGATTTTTTGAATGATCCTGAGACGAAATAACGATATATATTATTCTGAACTCTTGCAAAACAAAAGTAGTGAATTTTTAAATCTTTCTCACCAGTTTCGAAAACTCTGAAAACTGTTCGGAGGCGATTAAATTGCAAGCATCGAAAAGTTTCCACTTTTGAACACAGTGTATTTGAAGATATAGCAATGCGATGCTTTAGCTCAGTCGATCAAGTTTTGTGTTGATCAGAGTGGAGCCTACATAACCAGATACACTAAACTATGACTCAGGTGACGAAATTAGGAAGCTATACTATCTTAGATGTTTGTTCAAGACACCATCAGATCTAAACTTGGCTTCAAATAGTTAGGAGCTAAATAAACGGTGTTATCTTATTACTGCTTAAAACCAGCATGATGATGGCAATCTAAACTATTACAATTTGTTGACGGACATCCTGAACATGCAGATACTGGTTGTTCATTTCGATGAATTCACACTTAAGTAGTAAATAAGAGAAATAAAGAAATAAATAAAACCGGAATTGACACAATTATCTACTGCAGATATCGTCAGGTTTATCGACAAAAACATTAACATTCCAAAATCTGGGACTCCCTTTTCAGACTTCCTTTACTACAGTTTAGCTCATGGACGTGTCTTTATAACGCCATTAAAGTTAGTTACACAACATTAACCTTTCATACTGTAGTGTGAGACTAAAATTACTTTTTCGTATTTGCGTCATAAAATCTTTATAACACCTTCAAGCTCCTAAGCCGAACATGGATAATGGTTTTATACTCCCGGAACTGACGTACTGTTTGCCAAATCCTGTACTGGACCCAATTTTAGCAACAATGTAACAACAACAACAACAAAATGTTAACATTAAATTCGGTAAGCTTATGTTAACACTTTTGCTGGGAAATCAGCTAAGCCAAAAAATGGAACCGCGGACATTCTACACCTCCTAACCAAAACGACACCGCTGTACCAGAATCAAAGCTCACATTAGTTTGGATTTGGAATTGCTTTATGCACAAACAGTGGAACAGGGATGCATAATCTTTGAAACTTGCAAAGTTTTTGATGTTATGCATAACCTTTCAAATATACAACTACAGAAATGGAATCAAAACATAACTAATTTAGAATTTTTATATTTTTAGGTATTTTCTACTTTGATACGTTTTTAAATGGCAAGGAGACTGTAATCCTAAAACATGTAGTATGATGTGATATGATCCGGACTGTTTGAACGTATAGCTGATTACATTGTATAGCTACTGCTTTGATTCACCAAGTGTAATGGTTGAGCCGGGAAGAAAAGCACGAACTCACCCCGCCATTTGGACTAGCACAATGAAACTCGGGCCTGACGGCTAAGGAGATTGATTGTAAGTCTAGACGGCTCAATCTGGGCTTATACCTCGTCAAGGGATAATTTAGGTGAACGTGAGCCTCGTGATAAATGGGAACAGTCAATTCAACATAAACTAACTATAGACCGAGCTACGCTCGGGGCACTATCTAGCATAGTTAACTATAGGGAAATAATTTGATAAACTATAATTAAATGATTGACAACCACTGCATAAAAGGGCAAAAGGTTACAAATTAACAAAGTTAAAACGAAATGGCGATTCACTGCAGATAAAATAAAATGGAGAAGGGCCAATACAAATGCGGTCCACTGAGTGATGAGATGAGACACAAAATAATTTTAGGAGAGGAAAGGGGAGAGAAGGGGGGACTGAGGAGGGGTCAGCAGGGAAAAGGGGAGTTAGCGAGCTGAAGATTCTGTATCCTGGCGGTAGCGAAGGGGTATAGGTTGAGTTAAGTGGTATAGGAGTTGGTATGGGAGTAAATACAATAATAAATTAGAATTTATTCCTGAATGTTAGAAAATCAGTTTGTAAGAAACAGAAGAAACTTTAAAGAAAAAGGGAACCCAAACGAAGACATAACTGGCCACGGCTAAAAACCCCCTACTAACTGCGTAAAATTTGCGTTGATGACGGTGTATTGTGAAAAATCACATGACTGTCACGTAATTGCAATGATCGATTTTTAAAAAAATATTTAAAGAATAACACATTTACCGCAGTGTTGACCTTACGCTTCAAAGTGAAGGAAAACTATGTTTTAAGATATTTTAAAAATAACAAGCTTAAAGATAACATCACAATTTATGCAATTTACGTTTTTACTAATAAAATAATATACAATTATCGGGCTACCAAATAACAAATACCATAACTATAGTTCTGGGGATTTTTGGGGGAATTTTAAGGAATTTCGGGAAAAATAGCGAAGTTGGCAATATAAATATCTTAGAAAGGGGGTGATAGCGCGGTCGCTATTTCCCATATTGCTCAAGTATATCCTGCGACAATTTCATGTTTTACAATAAATCTGACTTTCAAACCCTGTGACCCTTTGCATCTGTTTGCAGCATAAATTATGCTGACAGCTATGTTCAGTATTTCTCAGTGCTCGATTGGACCTTCCGACCCCAAATTTCACAAAACAGCGATTTTTGAAATTTTTCCAGATATGGCATATTATACATCAATCGAAAGCACTCAGTGCAGGGATGAATTCTTCTCATAAAGCCATGGCTCGAAAATGCTTCTATTGTAAGTTAACCACTATTAAATGTTTCAAGACATCAGTCGTGTCAGTGGCCCTGGTTCCCCAAAAAACCTGTTAGTTAGCAAAGCTTCTGATTAAGCGCGAGCGGTTTGAAACGGCACGAAAATGCTTTTATTAATGGTATTAAGACAAAAATGACTAAATAGGATGAAACAGTTACCGTTAATGTGCGAAAACTTGCTTGAGTTTGCTGCAGAACCCTCGTCTTCGCGGATATTCAAATTGTGCTCAATGAATGGCTCGTAAGTTATGGTGAACTGAACGAAGCAACTCAAAATTTAAGCTTGGTATGTACGACATATGTGGCTAGACTATGTGTGAAAATAAGCGAAATCCGTGATATACAAATTTTTTACGATGGCCCCTTCCTTAACCCCACTGAATTGAAGCATCACTAAAATTAACCAACTATTTTCATTTTCTTCAAGGTGGTGATATTCCTTCCTGTATTTAAGGCGATAACGTCCTCGAAACTAATCCAAAAATTTCTGAAACTTTCAGAACACACTACTTTGGTGTTTTAAACACATTAGAAGCAATCCCCAGAATTTTCGTGTGAAAATTTGAAAATTTTTGATTTTCGCCGAAGAAGTCTGACGTTGCTTGAACTTCGGCAAGATTATAGTTAACATTTAATCGGAAAAGCTTGTCAAACTGTGACTAGCTTTGCTTCGTCAAGTGACTTTGCTCTTAGACCGATTTTTCTTTTATCAACATTCCGAGAATTAAAAACGAGATTAAAGACTTTTGGGGGCAATTTCCAACTTTCCTGATTTTTTTCAATTGCCGCAACATGTAACAACATCATTGGACAATGGTACAGCCCTAGCTAAAACATTCTACAAACAAATATTTTGCGGAAATGAGCTTGATTATTTGAGTCTAGCTAAGGTTGTAGCTAAAGACCGATTAGAAAACTGTTTTAAACAAGGATTTCTCCGGAACTGCCCCAATCAAACGGCAATCTACTTCACATTTTCAGCACTATTGCCGAGCGTAATTGTTCCTGGTTTATGTTGCAACTATCAGAGCTGTGTAATAATCATTTAAGGTGCTGGTGTCGTTTTGTGCAGTGCTTTTGTCGAATGTTTTGAAACGCCATAACTTTCGCGATTTTGTGAGTTGGAAAGAGCTTCATACATCATTTTAAAGCTTATAATCTGTAGATTCTCATAAAAGTACGAAGCTAGTAAAAATACGCAAAAAATAGCGAAAATTTTCTGACATCCTGACATCTGACAGGCTGAATATAGACCAAAAATTTTTGAACCTCGGTTTCTCAAAATTGTGGAATCGGCCAAAATTTTTTCTTGTGCTGTCCTATAAAGGACATGTGGGCAAAGGGAAATTTTTTGAATTTGGCTCAGCAGGTCAAGAAAATTCATTAAATGTGCGGTGACTCGAAAAATTCCGCAACTTTGCATTGAGGTTTTTCGCAACTGGAGATGCTTTAGCATAAACCAAGAAAAATGACCCTCCGCAATAGTGCGAATTGTCGTCCTGCCAAACATCACGCGAATCTATTGCGTAGTTTTTGAGAAATCGATGTTCAAAGCAAAATAATCGCAGTTTTGCCAAAATGGTTTTTCGGCCAAATCTCTAGCTTAGAGCAACAAACTCCGGCTAATAGGCATTGATAAAATGTGCAATGAGACTGAATATCGATCGAGTATAAATAAACAAAAATTGTCCGTACGATTCGGCAGTAATTTTGAAAAAACTGATTTTCTCGAAAGCTGCCATTTTTGGACCCCAAAAATGGTTTTGTGCTTGTGCTGACTTAACCACTAGAGATAGCTGAAAAGTTGTAAAAGCAAAAACGTTCATTTTGGTGTCCTCTTTCCAGCCATACCAACCAATTCGGTGTATCTACTACGTACTGAGTGAATAATGGTAAAATCCAAAACTTTCTTATCTTTCCACCTAAAAATGCGGGACTGGTCCCAGAATGTCAAAGAGCACCGAAACAGTATATTTGGAAAGTTCCATCCACCTTCATAAAAATTAAAGCCTGTAGGGTCAAATTTACAGAAATCGACACCAGCACCTTAAAAGGTCGAAAAATCATGTAATATCTGAAATTTTTACTTTTTGATAAATTTTTCTGGTAACAGTTAGCTTCTGACGAAGCCAAGAAAATGACCCTCGGCAAGACTCAGCAAACCAGTATGGCATTGAGTAAAAGTAGATCGATTTGCACATATTTAAAATCCTTGGTTAATAATGGTTTGTGTTCTCCTTTGTGTAAATCACTGTAGAAAGCAGCTACATAAGGTTAGACTACATCAAATACACGCATTTCAAGCTTTGAAATGATGTATCATTTGCTATATAATTTGAGCAAGTTGTGATGTTCTGTGAATTAAACGTCGGCATAGCGTGTTTCTGGGGTAGGGTGGCCATCACAGAAATCGCCATTTTTATCTCGCCTAGAGGCGAGATACTTGTAATCGCTTGAGTCTCCCATTGAACTGTTTTCGACGATTGACCAAATTACATCATATGCTCACTGCAGGGCTCATTAGCTGGCTGTTTCTGTAGGAGGGGACTGATTAAAACACTGCTGTACCTTAATTTGTTCTTTGGTTTAGCATTTTACACACTCTAAGTATCGCATGAAAGGAGTCGTCAATGGTAGTTTAAACTTTTTTAATAAATAATCGGGGTTAAATATTTTATTTTTATTCATTCAGAATGCTTCCAATAAGACCCCGTTGGTTGTGAATTTGTAACCAGAAAAATTATGAGTTTGGTAGCAATATGCAAATTAGTCTTCATCTTGCTATCTGTCAGTTATACTTGTCACTGGTGGAGTTCAGCAGCAAGAATAAGATACATAGTTGGCATCTGCCTATTGAATGAGAAATTGATGTAAACAATAGCAAGTCAACCCCAACGAGGTCTTTCAGTCGATGTGTTCACTTCTCCAATGTATAACGACTATAGCTGAGTAAAACTTTAATGCTGGCAAAACCGAAAATACTCCAGCACAAACCAACTGAAATTTACCAGGTTTGACAGCTCCCTGACTACAGATGCCTAACAAAAAAGTTGACTAAACTACCGGTAGCTTTAATTTGGTACCTTTGCGGACGGACCATAGTCCAAGAAGAAGCAGTGTACCCTCCTCTCCTGTATTGAGAGCTGTCGATTGACAAACAATGTGTTATTTTGTGAACGAAAATCTTAATAACAATGATCAAAACAGTTCAAAATGGCACATTGTTATGATATTTTGAATCCGCTTAAATGTCTCCTTTGTTCATTAGGCCTCAATCAAGAGACTGGGTTGAGTATATGGTTTGCGGTGAGTAAAAATGCATACTTTTTCCAAAATACAAGAATACACTGTGCAGTTGCATTTTCGAATACACAAACAATATCCCAGACAATGCTGTTGTTTAATTAACCTCAAACGTATGCTTCATGCTGCCATCTATTAGTCTGCCAGAACCATGTCTACAGTCGGAACATTACGTCCATTCGCTGCCTGTGTCGTATAGTATTTTGTCTCCTCGTGTTAAAATGTCAACTAATAGCTAAACATTTTACTGAAGAAACAGATTTATTTTCAACTGCAATGGATTTCTTTTTCCATTTCATTTTATTGAAATGATATGACAATTATGCTAGTTATAGCTGCTAATTAACTTTTGAAATTAGTGAATTTTAAACGAAACACATCGTGTGACAAACTGCTGTCGGGAATTAAAAACCACCAGCTAACCATTCCAGCCGTTTGCATCAGTTTGCTTAATGCTTACTAGAAATTGAGTGCGACATTTAGTACACACATTTAGTTGTCAGCTGTCGAACAGCAGTGAGTTCTCTGCTTCTCAGCTGCGAGATAATACCCCTTTTAGGGGCCTACTTGTTTAGTTTGCACTTTAGTTGTGAAAAAACAGTCTGAAGTTATCAACGTCTGCGTCCGACTGGGGATGCGAATTCTCCTTTAAACTGCTTTGAGAAAAAGCCTAAAGCCTAAACTAAACATAGTTCTAGATCAAATCTCTACAAAAAATTAAGAACCCCCAGAACCCCAAGAACCCCCATGAAAACAAAAGCTTCAAGAAAATCAAGTGGTAGATCAGAACGCATCAAAAAGTGACTTTTATCTTGACATGGGCCGAAACTTTTATACATATACTATGTCGCTGTGAAATGTACTATGTCAATTTTTGGTTAGGACCTCTATTTTTTGTTATGTGCATCCAAACTTATTGACCCCCATTTTTTGGTCACCAAAAACGACAGAATGTAGCGATTTTCGGCACTTCCTTAACTTCAAAAATTCATTAAAGTTTTTTGAAGGCCTAATTAAAAATTTTAATTCCACAGTAACACAGTATCTGTTAAGAGGTTTAAATAGATAAAAAATGTTATCTGCTGCCTTACACCAGACTCGAGATTTTTTGGCGCAGAATTATAATCGATACTTTTTAGATATCTTATGTTTAACACATGTATACCTCTGCGTTGAGGTGAATTTTTTCAGCAACCATAAGAAATCCGACTTAATTTTTATAAACTCGTCATTCCTTGTGGGCAATAAAATGTGCGAAAATGAGAAGAGATGAGATGGCCGAAAAAATGATCCCAACGTGGACCCCACTTAAGTTCGCTTGTCGTACGTATTATGTATAGCATTACAAACATATAACAAGTATGCATAACAATCATTTATCACCTTTACTTATATTCTTACTAAAATTAGCTTAAATGTTTAAGTTATAATTATAATATTTATGCTGATACATAAACTATTACAAGATTTGTTCAGCTCATCAAGAGCTTTGGAATGATACCCATCTTGTGGGTATTGTAGAAATTTTTCAAAATTTTGAAAAACCGGAATTCCGGAAATTGGGTGCATTTTCGTGAAAAAAACTTGTAAGAGCAAAAATATGCAACGGGACTATCTCTATTTAGTCACTGAAACAAAATTTTGGTTGCAATAAGAGTTGGGCGAAAAATCAAAAATTTTAGACTTTCCGTGAATGAAACCCGGAATTTCGGATTTTAAAAATTTCGAGTTCCTGAGGATTCTAAAAATATATACATTGTTGGGGTTTACTTCAATGGCTAATCTGCTATGAACGGCCAAAGTTTGTAAACACATTTTTGGTCGTATTGTAGGTACTGATTTGCGGGGGAGTCACTAGGGTCTGATTTGCCTAGTCCTAGTCCTAGTGGCACACTATATTATGTACTCTTGGTAGCACCAATCCGAATAATTTCTGCATATAACTACAGTTCAATAAACATAAAACCATACATACAAAAGATATAGAGCACACCAATCAACATGATACTGTTCCTTATTATATAGTCAAGATTGGCTCAAATTAGATACAGGTTCGGTTGAATGGATATTGCCTCGTCCAGCAGATTCAACTGTTATGGCTCGTTCTAAATTATTATGTTGAAGGTGAAATGGCTGTTCTTGCTTTCTCTTTTTAAGGTATTTGCGTTTCTTGTAAATCTGGTACAGTAGTATCAAGATAAGCCAAAACCCTTGAAGCCCATTGATCAAGGTAAACAAATAGTGCATTACATTCGTGTCGACGGCTGACCCAGTAACCAATGCAAATATCTAAAATATATAAATACACATATAAGTCTACGTGCTTCGATAACCGTGACAATTCAATAACCAACCTATGCTCGTGTATATAACAGATACAAGTTTCAAAAGTCCAGACTAAAAATAAATTGCAGGAATTTTTGCAAAGTTATTACTGTTCTAGTGAGCTATTAACTATTGTTCATGCTAATGTGGACAAACTATTTCGCTAGTTTGAACAAGTGTTGCTGAACGGTCACAGCAACTTAGAAACCAAAGCAATGTAAAGAGAAACCAATAGAGGCGAAAATAAAGCTTTGTTAACTCTATGCAGGAGTTTTTACCATTTAGCCAACATTTTGTGATACTTTATTGAATTAACTTGCTCTCAATATTATGAAAGAGTTTGTTTTTTACTTACGAAAATTAATGAACAGTTAACAGTTAATTTTCGAGATCCCCCAGGAAATGTATTGAGAAGGGTGGCAGCCTTGTCACACTGGCTTTATTACGATGTAGTGGACATACCAGTAGAAAACAATAAGAACACCGCGGCTAATTTCAACAGCAGTGATGCAGTGTTAGTTGTCTCTTCCCCAGAAAAGTTGCGAGTACCTCCAGCGGTAACACAAGCTGGAAACAGGTGTCTCAAATTGAGTATAGCTCTTGAGTTAGTTTAGCATAGCACTGGACTAGATTAACTAACCCAGGGTATTCCAGTTAATAACAGCATTGAAACGATGAGTATGAGTTTCTGCACTGGACCAATTTGCATGCTGTTGTGGCGCAATGAAAGCAACCTTCTCCCTCTTGTTGTTCGGAATGCAATTGTGGACAAAATTGCCATTCCACCGAGAATGCAGATTCCCGATGGTAACACAACCAGATAGGCAATATATTTTGGCCGAAGCCAACAACTACAACACACACAGTATATTATTTAAGAGAATTTGTGGTATATTCAGGTGTTTATTTAGAGCTCATATTTAGAGCTCAAACCCAATTATAGTCGTTTTATTTTTAGTTCTTAATTATAGCTTTGGAGAAATCTAACTGACTACGTCATTTTAAGGTGCTGGTTTAGGTATTTGAAGTAAACTTTGAAAGACTGTAATTTACTAAATTCTTGGACTTCAACGATAACTTTTAAATAATTTTAAAGTTTGGAATGTGCTTATTATAACTAGATTTATAACTTATTTATATACTGATAACAGCAAGACAAAACGCGAAACCCTGAAAATTGTCCCAAAATGCTGTGTAGAACCGCTTTCTGATTGCTTGCATGAGTTGAGAGAAGTCCGTGTTCAAAACAATCTGGTTGCGAGTTTTGAAATTTCCCATTTTCATTGCTGTGCTTAGGCAGAAAACCGTAGTTATCAAAAATTAGCTTAAACCGCAAGCAATCAAAAATGCTCTGAGGAGCAAAGTTGTGCGTCTTTGTGAGAGGATCAGATTGCCTACAACTTTGTCCTTGTAAGGTAACCACAGTGCAAGCTATGGCGAATTAAAGCTAATTTGTAAAAACTCAAATTTTCACTCTGCGATTTTTCTGAAATGTTTTCCACTCTAAGTTATGTTATTGTAGCAAATTTGAATGAACTTCAACGACAAATGGATTTTAAAACCAAAATATTGTAGAGTGCAGCTATCTACGTTGGTGCATTTCAGTTCAGCGGCAGATCTTTGGCAAAGTTTTAAAATCAGAACTTTGGAAAACCAGGAAAAAATCAAGCACCAAGAAAAGTGGTACCTATAGTACTCTTTCGCTTGTCCTGAGCGATTGACAAATGTAACAGAATCCGCGAATAGATAGATGAACTCTACACACAAAATGCTTGTTTTTGAAAGTATTCGCAAGTTTCTATCAACTATAAGAACTTGCCACAAAACAGCAAATTAAAAATAGTTTTCATAATAATAATAATAATGATAATTTTTAAACAAACATAATTTCGCTCTTTTTTCCCTTTTGCTAATTTCTAAATAATTTCTGGTAAAAAATCACAAAACTTAACAGCTTAATATATTCATATATGCCACATGGGGTCGCCAAAGCAAATGCTTCGATATTGAATAGGTTGGTGTGCCGGCTCCTTTGATCTTTAGCATACGTCAAAATTCTCGCCTCAGAAAGCTAACCTTGTGTATCCCTAGTGTGGGTGGTTCCTGCACGCTAAGCTATACGCTAACCGAGCGTATGGTAAAATTAGTCAGTTAGCCTTTGCTTGCATAGTGCATTGATCGCTTTAAGTTAAGGCTAACTGACCAAATGTACCCTACACACGGTTAGCTTAGCGTAAAGGAACTAACCCATTGCAGGGGTACTCAATGGGTACAAAATTACAAATCACAGCTTTCTGCGGCGGGTGCATTTATAGGTCAAAATGCCACTTTTTGTAATTTTCCAAATAAAGCCAAATTGGGTATCATTCGATAGCTGTTTGACGAGGAACAACTTTTCCAATATAACTGCGGGTCTAAAATGCTATCTGTGCAAGTTAAAGCGAATTTGCGTTATGCTAGATAGTGCTCCAAAGTTAGGTAATTGCATCACTAAAGCATGAATTGTAAACGCCTGGATAGCTAGCCTTGAGGAGCTTCTGTACTGAAATTTTATCTTACTAAAGGTTTTAATTTGGTGTACCCGTCAACCCTGTTATCTGAAAATGAGGGAAATTCATGAGTATCGATTTTTGACCAACGTGACCCCCATTAAGCTGACGTTTGCAGGTTATGTTGCTTTTACATATATTTCATGGAAATGCCCTGAAATACAATTAAACAGTAGCACTATCGTCAGTTTCCATGTGAAAAATATTATCCAAATACCGAGCATCAAGAGAGTAATAAAATCTGAGGTTGAAATACATTTACAAATGCTTGCTATGTTACAATTCAAGCTTCATAAGGATGAGCGCTTCCCTGTACTATTAAGAAAAAGTAATATTTTTTACAAAATCTGTAAACCAATTAAACAATTAAACAACTCACAAGCTGTCGTCTCTATTATAAAGTCCAGGATGAACAGTGTAAGCTATCATGACTACGAAACCAGAGACACCTACAACAGTTAAAAATTATGTTTTAAAAATAATATAAACATAGTTTCAAGGTTTTAACTTTCTGGTCAGTCACAAGCACTGCAGATGTCTTAAATCCTCAAATATTACCGTTCAGACGGAATTTGCTTATTTACTTCACTTTTACATTTACTTTATTTTGGTTCTTCTTCTTGTACCAAGGTGAAAACTAACTCAGAAGTACGCATAGTGAGGAACAAGTGGACCACCAAGTCTTTGCAGAGTTAATCCCAGTTGGAAAATTTTGGTAAAGAGAGGAACTGTCTTGCAGCTATCCATGGAAATGGCCTTCTGGCCAAACTGACATATAAATCAGACATATTATATATAACTCAGATAAAGGGAAGATTTATTGACTAAGACAAGAATTTTGGTACGCAGTGATATTCAAAGTTTATTCACAAATTCACAATATCACTGTCCCACAACCCATCACAGTATTGACTTCTGGAACAAAGACCCCCAGTCATTTTTCCAGGTAACTGAAAGAATTTAGAGATTACCAATAACCCAGCAACTTGAAATACTTGAAAGGTTGCACGTTTTAGAATATTACACCGACTACAATAGCCCACAGAAAAGGGTTGAAATGCATACATTTCAAGTTAACGGATTTAAAAATTCTGATGTACAACAATTTACTTTTTAGGGACTACTAAAATCGATTTATTGCTGGTATGGACGGCTGGTATCGATAGGGTCCGTGATTTAAATTGTTACTGAACGTAGAAAATTATAATGCTCTTTTACATCTTTTGCAATTTTGTACACTTCAGAAACTTTGCGCAAAACCTCAAAAACTTATAATGCCTAACACTATCTAATGCAATATTAACATTGCAGCTAACTGCAGATAAACTACATAAGCTGACCGAGACATGAAAGTGAAGAAACTGCTGAAAAGAAAGGTATGTTAAGTAGATGTCGTGTGCGATATATCAGGACCAGATTTCTATAGAAATGCAAAGCTCGCACAAAACCAAGGGTGAACATTGACAGGATAAGCCAGTGTAAAAACGCTGAGCTTCTGCTGCAAGCAACAGATCCTTGCTGAATGCGTCGTTGATCGGCAAGTAGTACGAAGAAAAACAAGAAGAGCACCGAAACTGAATAAATGAAGGCAAGCTGAACAGGCTCCTTGCTTTGGAAAACAGCAGCACCAACGTCTTTGCCTTGACTGAAAAATAAAAGAAATGTTAGAATTATAAATTATAACATCTAGAACGTTTTTCTGACAAAGTAGATTTGAAAAGATACATCAGTAAACTGTTGGTAATGGTAACGGTAATGGTTGCATTTTAAGCTTGCATGGTACATGCTAAACCGTACTCATGCAAGGGTTCGTAAAAACTTGCATTATTTCTAGAACAGCATGTCCAAACAAAAACAAGCTGCATAACAGTGACAACACGCAACAAACATCTCCCAAAATGCTGATACTTCGGTCACAAACAATTGGATCTCGTTCTGAATAATCCTAAAAACAAAACTTTCCTGTTAATTTTATTGGAAAACCTTTTAGCAGTGCAAATAGTTCAGAAAAGCATATTAGTCGTTTTTGAGCGACAGCACCATGTTTTCGGAAAAGAATGAGCGTTAGCAGCCTCATACGTTCAGTCAGCTTTTACAGATTCGTTTTGCCAGGCTAACAAAGAGAACTATAGTACGTACTAAAATGTGTGTCAAACTTTGACCGCTTATAGCAGGTTATCATTTGGCATAAACCCCAAAAATGTATATATTTTAAGAATCGTCAGGAACTAGAGATTTCAATAATTCGAAAAAAATCGGAATTTCGGGTTTCATTGACGGAAAATCAAAATTTTTAGTTTTTGCTGTAGTTTTGTGGCCTATTGAAATTTCGTTTCCACGATCGAATAGAGCTGATCCAACTGCATATTTTTGCTCTTACAAGTTTTTCACGAAAATGCACCAAATTTCTGGAATTCCGGGTTTTCAATATTCCCGGATTTAATAAATTTTATCCAATACCGATAAGATTTTATCATTTGAAAGCTCTTAACAAGCTGGACAACTTTTATAATAGAACGAACTATTGAAAATGCACTTAATTCCTACAATTCGCGAAAACCGGAATTTCCAGATTTTAAAAGTTTTCTCCAATACCAAACAATCTAGACATCATTTGAAAGCTCTTGATGAGCTAAATAACTTTCCCAATAGAACCAATATTTGAAACCACCAAATTTCCGTAACTCACGAAAACCGCATTTAATACTAGCTAGCACGTTTTCCCGAATTGTGCGAATTTGGTGCATTTTTAGATATTGATTCTATTGCAAAAGTTGTTCAGCTCACCAAAAGCTTTCAAATGATATTCATATTGTAGGGTATTGGCAAAGCTTTTTAATACGTTTGCTGCGTTAACCTTTTTCTCAGAAATACCTCCGTTGAGACTCCGTACGATTATTTTTCTAAACAATGGTGCCTTTTTCATGTTTTCCGATCATACACGACTCGGCGATGTCACAAGTGACTTTTAATACCGCCGCCCACTTGTGGTCTCATCGCACATTAGTTATATTTTTCAGGTATGTGCGTTGGCCGCCCACCCGTGTCGGCGCTATTTCTGTAGAAATTCCATAGTTTCTTTTCTATTTTGAACAATATATCAATTATTTGCGGTTGATTTGACTAAATTGAGTATGGTAACCGCTAAAACTGTAATGTTGGTAAACGTTTGAAAATTTTTCAACTAAAAAAATGAAATTTTTGATTGTCTGAAATATATATGCGTTGCCGCCCACCGGTGTCCATATGGAAGTTGTCTATGTTGTCGGTATTGCATAATTTTTTAAAATCCGGAAACTTTGAAAACCCGGAATTACGAAAATTGGGTGCATTTTCGTGAACAGCTTATTAGAACAAAAATATGCCTTTGGACCAGCTCTATTCTATCGTGGAAACCAAATTTCGATAGCGACAAAAATTCGGCTAAAAACTGAAAATTTTAGGTTTGCCGTAAATGAAACCCGGAATTTGGAATTTTTTAGATTTTTGAAATCTCGAGTTCCTGACGATTCTAAAAACCTATACATTGTTTGGTTTACTCCAAAGGCTAATCTGCTATAAACGGTCAAAGTTTATATACACATTTTTTGGTCGTACCCTAGTTAAAAAACTGAGCGCTAAATGTGTTCGCAAGTGAACGACGTAGTTAAATGCAACTGTGTTTCACATCACTCAATCTTTTTAGAAAAGTCCTTCAAGAAGCTGAAATTTGGCTGTGCTAACATCAAAACGATGAAAGCGTCACAACCGATAAAACAACATTTCGGTGCTTATTTTTACTGAAGGTATTATTGCAATTATTCAAGCATGCGACCTGGAATTGGAAAGATAGGATGAGCTTGGGGGACTAATCATAGAACATATGTTTAACCCGTCAACATACATTAACATAGGGTCGCATCCTGGGGGGGGGCTTGTCCTTGTCAGTCTTGGGGAGGAATTGGACCCCCCCCAGACCCCCCGCATTAACCTAAGCCTGTTATTATGGTGCGTAAACTGTTGAAACACTTTTAGGTGTTGTTATGAGCATAATGTTTAAAGCACGGAAACCTGCCGTTATCATGGCGAAGTCTGTTAGATGGTTGCATTGGCAGGCATACTGCTTATCCACCACTTGATTGTAAAAACACCCACTATTAGCCCAATGTTTTCTCTTATAGTTGTAGTAGCCACAGAAACGCTGCTGATGCATAGTAGTCTATAATAACCAAAAATTACTAACAATTGTTTATTGTTTTGATCAATCCTATTGCTTTTGATTTTAAACTCAAAGTCTGATAACTTTTAAGCTTTTGCGACTTGGGTGACCACATTGCGTTAATTTTCTGCTTTGTGTTGTTCTAAAAATTCACAGATTGGTAGTATGACGGAGTTGGTGATCCTCATGCTGCCTTAACAAGGTTGCCATAAGAACACGCATCATATGACATGACAAAATGAAATAACAGTTTAAGCTAATGCAAAGGAAAAATTTCAACTTACAATACCAGCATCCATTAGTGTAAAAGTAAGACTGACAAAATAGTCATCAGAAACTGCTAGCTGCCCTTTAGCGTCAGATATATATGACGAAAGAGTTACGTTGGATACTCTTGCAAAGCCTCGACCACATTCAGGATTTGTTATTTCGCCATTGTTGAACAGAATTGGATCTTTCCATATTTGGAAATGATACCTTGGCTGATCTTCTGAAATTAAAACAATTTGGTAATGTACTATAAAAACATGCATAGAAATTACCAGGTGCATCCGCAGTACCAGACAGGTGTAAGCACTAAAACGTATGAGAAAATATAGATATGTAGCACCTAAGTAGTGTCATGTGCCAACATGCGCTAATTAGACTAAAGCTAAAGACCTAATTTGCATGAATGCAAGTGTATTATCAGACTGTACCTTTTCAGTCTTGTTGCCAGTCTGTTGTTGTCAGTTTTAGCGAGTAAACCTGTCTTTGCAAATTTTCGGTATTCTTTCTCGAATACATTGACATATAGTTGGCTGTTTTGGTATATTCTTACTCGAATATATCTGGATCGTTTGTCTTGATCGTTTGTCCTGTCCGGATACGCTTGTGGCTGCCTACTACAGATTAAGACCCAGATCGCCTGCGAGCCGAGGCCGGAAGGAGACGAAAACATTGCAACCTAAAGTTACTCAGACAGGTCCTGTCCCGCTTAGTTTCCTAGCCTTCCAGTCCTCGTATGCTCCTCAGTTTACCATTCCCTCATCTGTCCGTTCCTTCTGTTCTTGCCTTCAACCGTTACATCCAGGATCACTTTGATTCAAAAAGATTTCCAGCCAGCACAGTTTTAGATGCTGCCATCTCATGGCGTCTTTCTCGCTGAGATTGCTGGTACCTTGAAACGCCAATTCTTTTCATACGATGAATTTCATTTAAACCACGCCAGCGTCACCAAGCTTTGGCACCAATGGGCTACCTATTCCCCTATATTCGCCGTTTGCGTTACGACATGTCTTCCCGCTTATATCCCAGTTTCCATCCGAAACGGCGCCATGCTTCCACTTCAGTATCGAACCAGGGCGGTTTGTTCAATAAGGGAGGATGTGTTACAGCTAAGTAGTTGACTTGTGCCAACATGTGCTAACGACTAAAGCTAAAGACCTCATTTGCATAAATTCGAGTGTATCAGACTGTGTCAGTCTAGTCTAGTCTAGTTGTCAGTCTGTTGTTATCAGTTTTAGCGAATAAACCTGTCTTTGTATGCCTTACTGCTCAGGATAATGCAGACTATACTATAAGGTAACTGACAGAACACTATATTTACAGCACTTGCGAGAATGGAACGCTATAAAAATATGTTTGGGTTCACGATGGCGTGCCGCTACTGCTACTACTACTTCTAGTACTACTGCATAGACTACCTTGTGATCTGCAAAGTGCAGGAATGGGAAGTTGAATGCTTCCTAGCGCATTGAGTAGACTTGATGCATTACTGGGATACAGCTCTTCAATTATACCACTGTTCCCCATGCTGACGCCAATAATTATTATATCATTTACACTGCAGCTTGACTGCACCACAATAGCATCAATGTTCTTTCCCAGAAATTGAATCTTCACGGAACCGTTAACAGACTTCGTTATGTTGGCGTTAGTTGTCAAATTCTCAAGTGATTGGAACAATCTAAATGGGATAGCATGCAATTTCACAAAAGCGTTTTATGGTTTCTGCAAAATACTTAAATTAAAGAATGAGGGTTCTGGTTCAGCTAGCATTACACTTCAGCTAATAGACAATAGTTGCAAAGCTCTGACACTACAGAATACCTGATTGGAGAGTCGTACATATCATCAGCAATCTTGATTGTCTTATCGTCAGTATCACACAATGTGTCAAGGGTTTGATAAATGTTGTTGAATATCTAGCACAAAAAATTTAGAATTTGCAAGAACAACGACTTTCGGCATTTTTTAGGAATTCAATCAATGTAGAAAGTAATCACACCAATACATAAATATAAATCAGTAGTGTTAAGAACGCTTCCAGAAAGTTTAGTGTTCAAATGTGCTGAATATTATACGCTGTCTGGGATTTTTAGACAGACTCAAACGTAGCTCATCAGAAGAAAATTACTGAATATACCTCTGAGCTGGTTTCAGATACTGCTGAGATATGTTGTATTGTTTTAGTAGCAAGATCAACATCAAGAGGGTTTAGTCTGTCGAGAATATCTTCCACTCTTCGAGATAGATTTTGGGACACCTCTTCTGCATTATTCTTTGTTACATTCGTCTAAAACAAGCATGACCACCCTCAAAAGTGCTTACATAACTGAATATCCACTGCTACACAATTGCGCACGCTAGATATATGTTTGCGTGTTGAGAAAAAATGTTGTTTTGAAATGCGTCAGCTTGCAGCTTAAACAAAATTAGAAGATAATAAAAAAATTAAAGAAGATTGATACTAAAATTCGGGCCTCAGGTGTACATCAAACCCACAACCCACGTCTAATCTAACCGAAGTTGTATCCATTGAGCCGCTCAGACACAATCATTCCAAGCTCATGTTTGAATTTGTACCTAAGCCGCTTTAACACGTTTTTGAATAAGCATACACTTACATTAACTCGGGGTCCGATTCAAGGCCGGACTTAGCTAATTATCATGTTGTCACAAAATTGGGCGCGCAAGTTCAGTTAGGAGTAACCTTCACTTGGAGTAGGTCGGGTCTCGCCCTTTAATTAGTTCATGCCCATTTCTTTTGGATGACTGATGTACAGTGCCGATTTTCTGTGATTAGTATTAGAAGTTTTGTTGCTTCTTTTGTTAAAATTTATTATTCTGGCGCTTTAGCGTGTGCTCTAACTTGTGTACCAGTTTTGCTATTTTTAAATAAATAATAGGAGAGAAATTCCGTTAACAGTTGCCAATCATTCAGTTCAGACAAAAATGTTTTGCAAGTCTTGTTTTTCATGGTTCAACAAGCATCCATTTTCCATTTTCTTGGCTCTGTAAAGTCGCCAAAATTCCGTCACCCAACCGATTTTACTAGAAAAGTTATTGCATTATTGTAGTATAAAAAACTTTTTACCACAAACTTTCTAACTATCTTTTTATTTTCCATCTTTAACACATGTCAAGGTAAAGGCATTGAAGAGATCTAGAGAACGATAGAAGTAGTAATCTTGTTTTGACGACCATGTAGACTACAAAAATCCAAAAACAAGCAAACTAGGAGATGGTTGAAAAATCCTTCCCTCCTTTAGCACAATATCTTACTTTGGCCAATTCATCCAGTACTGGATCTGGTTTGTAAACAGTGCTGGTCGTGCTGGTCGTTGCTGTACCGGAACTGGACCGCCTTCGCGTGACGCTGCGAGGCAACGTGCTAGTACTGGTCTGCACTGGTGTTGTCGATGTAGTATCTTCGTCTTCTTCCGTTGTACAGGTTGACAGGTCGTCGTCTCTGGCTGTGGAAGGTGATGTAGTAGTAGTAGTAGTAGTAGCAGTAGTAGTGGTAGTGGTTGTCATGGCAACAGTTGTAGCTGCTAGTGGTACTAATGAATAAAAATGGATGAATGAAGTACCCATGAAGTCGTTTCCGTTTGCCACATACACGACAGCAAGCTGAGAGATGATTACAGTTAATCCTAAATTCATTTGAGCGCTTCCATCTAAAACTAGACCAACACTACTCAGTACTTAGCAATGTTACCTAATGCTTAACAATACGTAAACACTTTGTTCAACCACTCTATGAAACTGAATCCTAAAAACCGAGTCTCGCCCACATGTGGTTTAAAATTCCTTCAACAAGGGTTAAGAAAATCTCCGGAAAATAGCCTTTGTGCGACAAAGTTTTGCAAAAAACTACTAACTAACCAGCAACACTTGAAAATGTTAGTTTGAGCATGCGATAACGCAGTGGTTTCTTACTGCCCTACACTACAGGATTATGTCAAGTTGCAAGCTCGCAAAACGAAGCTCTAATACTCTATTTCCAAGTTGCTACCATCCCTGAGAATTTATGAACCTGTCAAGGAGTATTTCCCTGACAGTTGGAGCTCTCTACCACAGCACCTCCATTATGGTGGACGTAATGGATGTTCTATAGCACTTGTAGAAAATAATCCGTCGACAGCTTTGTAGAAAACCATCGGGTATAGTAATACTTCAGTGAAATACAACATTCCCTTCCCGTCAGAAATGTCACGTTCTAAGCTGGCCTGGTGTCACCCCTTACCGGAATACCGACTGAGATGCAGTGGATGTGAAAATGTTGGTTTTTTGGTACAGACATGGCTACTGAGTTAAGTTGCTAAACTAAAAGAATTAGAACGAATAGAATAGAAATGCAAATAGAAACATTAACATTTTCACATATTTCTTCGACATCAGACAACGTCATACAGCAAAGCTAAAAAAGTTATTATAAGTTAGCCTATTGTAGGGTGCTGGTAAAACCCAGCCCAGCCCCCAGCCCCAGCCTCCAGCCCCGATGGGTAAAACCCAGCCCTCCAGCCCAGCCCTCATAGGTAAAAAAAACCACCCCAGCCCCGATGGGTAAAACCCAGCCCTCCAGCCCAGCCCTCATAGATAAAAAAAAACCAGCCCAGCCCCAAGGGTAAAACCCAGCCCCATTTTGTAGCCCCAAGGGTAAAACCCAGCCCCCCAATTTTTCAGCCCCGTTTTCCAGCCCCTGAGGTATTAGGTTTTTCCCAGCCAGCAGCATGAAACTGCCCATATAAATTCCATTCATCAGGACCAGTTTCTGACAGCAAGCAGTGAATATGGGCAAGAGTACATAATATAAGAGTGTGCCACTAGGCCACGTTCACAGGGTCGGTGAATAACACTAGCACAAAGTGTTTTTGTCTTTTGTTCGAAGCTAGATGTTTTCTTAGAGGTATGTGGAAAATGTAATTAGACATTGTGAAGTTAAATAAGCTTGAGCTGAGCAGTCGTTTATTTCTGATATTTACAATATGCACTATTTCTTTTAAGATTAAACGGATTAGATTTAGATTAATCCGCATTAAAGAATAAGAACCTTAAATTAAAAGGAATAAAATTTCATCCAGGGAGTTAAAAGAGTTAAACGGATAAAATTGAATCTCATTTGGCTAATGGACCAAGGCCTAACCTAACCCTAACCCGGCATTAAAGACACAGCTGTTAGCATAATATTTTTTGCCCTTCTGGACGGGAGAGTCTACTTTTTTCTTTCTCGCTAAGGGGGTCAACCGTTTTTTGTCGGTCTGGGAGGAGTCTGCACCGCCCTCATTCCCCTTACGTTATCCTATGGCTATTAAAATTAAAACGGACTTTTTAATCCATTTAAAAACTAAGATACTGAACTATAATTTGCTTTCTTCAAATGGCTTCACTGGTCGGACTGCCAGCCTGTGACAGTTTAGTCGGACTGGAGCCAATAGCCGTCAAGAGTGTTAAATATTTCACATTTCAACTTGCATTTTGGCTAACCGAGGGCTAAGGTACTGGTCGGGACCACACTTTTCTGTGATTGCTCTCAGGAACTGGTCCAGGTTAATGGAATTAGTACATAGACCAGGACATACTGCTGGCTTGGAAAAACGTTACCCTAGGTGCTGGAAAAGAGTGGCTGGAAAACGTGGTCAGGAAAACGGGGGCTGGAAAAAAGGGGCTGGGTTTTACCCTTGGGGCTGGGCCGGATTTTACCCAATGGGGCTGGCAAGCGGGGCTGGAGGCTTTACCCAAGGGCTGGAGGCTGGACGCAGGTTTGTTTTACCTGGGGCTGGAGGCTGGGGCTGGGGGACTGGAGCTGAAGCTTTTTTGCCCACCCCTGTAGTGGCGTCTCTGCCAAAGCCGGTGGACCAAGAAAAAACCAAGGAACAAGCCCGAACAGGAGGCGTCTGAAATGCCCGCCTTTCCCCCACAGAGAACAGGATCCAGAAGAGAAAGGAAGAGGGAGGTTCAGCTTTTAATCCCACCATTAGAAGTAAA